>OZ005651.1:134898474-135198474 GCA_963930645.1 Salticus scenicus | reverse complement strand
CTATTCGATTACGCTTTATGACCGCGAAATCGGTCAGAGGTTGTGATTTCCGTATTCTACGAGTGCTAAATTAAGAGATGAAACAAGTTCCAAATTGCCTAAAATATGTGCTTTGCGTACCTAGAAATTACACTTTTGGGCTATAGGGTTACGCTTTATAACCAAGAAATCGGTCAGAGGTTATGATTTCCGTATTCTACGAGTGTCAAATTAAGAGATAAAACGAGTTCCAAAGTGCCTAAAATATGTACTCTGCGAACATTTTTTGCAGAAGTCATGTGATGCGCAGTAGCTAAATAACCGCTAACTCCATTTCCGAGTGTCGATTCCCTATTCTATTAATATTGAATTAATCACTTTTTCTTATTTCACCTTGCCTACAGTATGTACCCAAAATTCGTTATGAGCTCTTGGCCTATTAGCTCCAGAATGCTGCTTATATCGGACGTTTAATTATACCTGCTCTATATATAACATAATTAAATAAATAATGGAGTGTAGTATTAGTAAACAGTAAAATATATCTGCAGACATATTTTAAAAGATAATATCTATTATACGAGTTTCGTGTTTTGTTGAGATTAATATATGCATGGTTTCTTTTTATATCGGTAAAAGTTATTCGTGTATTTTTTGTAATTACAGAAGTGAGATTGAATACTTTATTTTAATGGTTTTTTTTAATGAATTTAGATCTTTTGTATTTAAACCAATAAATGCACATTGGTTCCTGCAGATCATTTTTCAAATAAAGAACAATATATATATATATATATTTTTTTTTTACGAAAAGGTATTGTTCCCCTTTTTCAGAAAAGGGTTTTTCCACTAAGAATTTTTTTTAAACCTTCTAATAATACTTCTACTACTTCTTATTTGAATAAATCTGTAAAAAGTTATTGTGTAAGTGAATTTTGTTTTTATTTTATCAAATATTGAGTATAGGATATCAATGACAATTTTCTCAATTTTAATATTTATGATTTCCCCAAAAGCTTTCAAAAATAATAAAATAGTTGTACCTTAACCCCTATATTGTAAAATTTCCTGAAAATTTGAATTGTAAAAAATATTTAAAGAATAGTGCTCAGTTTTCATACTGATATGTGACGCTATCCATCTTTCAACGAAGAAAAAAAAAAGAAAAGCGTTAATATAAATAAAGGAAATTTTCCTTAAGGTACCTGCTTACCTTTAAAATGCAATTTTTCTATTTTTGGTTTAGTATTAAAACCTGACATTTTAACTTTCTAAATCAGTTTGAATTTTGTTTCTATCTTGCTTAGAACTTGAGTTACAGGGATTTTAATATTAGTCACTCGTAAGTTTTCCAATCCGGAAGTGACCGTAAATGTTTGTTTACATAAATGTTTTACTCTATATAAGCATCAAAATTTGTTACTTCATATAAAATGAATTAAAAAATAAAGATAAATAAAAAATAAGAATAAAAAACTTTGAAATAAATCAGGAACTTATTAAAATTATTTTTTGTGTAACAGGTAAAATCTGGTTTTTAATTATGTTTTCTGCTTTTTCTCAATATGAGATTTTTAACATTGCTTTATCGCAAAACATTATAACTCCAAAAGTTATAACTGAAACCTTATGAAACTTTGACAAAATACTCTAGAGGAGTTGCTTTAGGGATTGAACTACTACAATAAATCTAGCTAAATTATTATTATTATTATTATTATTATTATCTGTCGATAGAAGTTATGAATTGTCATGTATATTCATGATTTTTTCAGCATGTAAAATGTTATCTGCTCTAAAGTATTAAATAACATGTTATAGTTTTGAGAATAGTTCACTTCCTTAAGCAACTTTCAATAATCGAAATAAAATTTACAGAATGAAAATATCTTTATTTAAATGTGACCTATGATGTTTTGAAAAAGTGCTTTTTTTGTGAATTTTACGTATATTTTGAGCCTAAATATCAAAATATTTTAAAATTTGCATATTTTTTCATGTTATTCACTGTTTTTAACTATATTCTATTATGTGATGCACGTAAATAAGCAATTTTTCAGTTATTAAAAAAAATCACCTCCGACAGGAGGCATTAGCCTTAAAAGAAGTTTCAAAGAGTGGGCATCCTCTACTTTGACTTGTACTATGAGTTCTTTTTAACTATTTAAGATCGAAATAATCAACACCCCCTTTATTTATTTATTTTTTGAATACATACGCGAATACAATTATAAATTATTCACAAAACAGTATGCCAAGCAGTACTAAATAATAATAATAATAATAATAATAACATAATGCAGCCTTAATTAGTAAACCTAAAATGCAAACGCTTATAAATTGAGAATCTACTGTTATAAATTTCATAAATAAACTGTTGATCACTTGTCTTTGAATTCATTTATTTTTACTTCCATTATTCTTAAGGATATTCACGAAAATTAATAGAAATGAAAAAAATAAAAATAAAATAAAAGAAGCACAATTACACAGAAGAAAATTACAGCAATGGAACTTTGAGAAGTCACGAAGCACTACATTACAGACATTAGTGGAAATTTAGTAATGTATTTGTAAAGGGAACTTACTTAAAAGGGAAATAAGAATGTCAGACATGCTTCCTTTTATCTTTCAGCATGCACTGACTAGTCAGCAGTCTTTTAAAATTTCAGTAAATGAAAAGTAATTATTCACTGAAATTGGTGAAAGACAAGAGCATGACGAATGATTATTAAAGCATAAGTTTTGCAAAAAGCATTTTATTTAAAGCAGCAAAACTAAAATGAACATAATGGAAAATATTAATTAAACACTAATTACGTATTCACTTGCTTAATGCATATATAAAATTGTCTGTCTCTTTCTTTCGCGGAATACATTACTAAAAATCTTTATATAAATCATTCTAAATTCAATTGTTATTGCGCAAAATAGTCACATTTTCTTGAAGATCAGATTATTTCCTAAGAAAAAATCATTTTCAAGAAAAATAATGGCTGCCCACTTCATTAACAAAGAATATCAGAATTATCTTAATGTATGATTAGGAAGATTGAAATCACTGTTATATTCCTTTCTTTTTAATATTCCCAATCCTGCGTCTAATAACTGTTTTATGGTAGCCCTTGAAGACGATACTTTATAATACACCATTCTAATATCACCGAAGAAATGAAATAGCGAAAACTTATATAATATTTTAATAACGGCATTTAAGACAATAAGGAAGCAATTTCTTCAACAATTCTATTACTGCCGAGAGGTAAAAAACACAGCAATTTCTATCATCTTTCGAGATAAGTATGTTTAAGTTAAAACTTTTCCCATTTTATATGAACCATAAATAAAACTAGTTAGTAAAGTATTCATAAAAACATTGTAGATAATATTTTCTAAGTTATTTATTTTACAAAGGGTCTTTTACAGTAATATACCACTAAAATGCCCGTTTTCAAATTGAATCTCTCCGCATTCTTCTTCTCGTTATCTTTTGAATGTATTCGTGATATGATGTATTTTACCGTTTTTCCAAATTCCAGTATGTTTCTCTAAATTAGACTGTACATAAATTTTGCAAAACCCGACATATATGTTTGAGCTTAACGTATTTTTTATTGCTATCAGATTAGCACGTAGTTTAAATGAATTTTATGACATTTGCAAGGGGTTCACACTAATAGTATAAAAAGAAATTGATTAAAACTACAAATCAAAACTCACAAAATAATATAATTTAATCCAATTTTGCGTACTTTCAAATTTTTATATATTAAATAAACATTTATTTTCTTGAAGAAAATTACATTTAACTTTATTCTGAATTTAAATATTAAAATATCTGTACTGATAAGTATAAAGGATTTAAGTCCATATTCTTGATTTTTCAGGAGACGAAAAATAAAGTTAAACTAACTAAAAACTAATCAGAAGAATCGATTAGGAAAAAGGGTTTATGTTGGTTTATACCCTTTATACCGTTCAGTGATTGTCAATCTTCATTTAAAAAACGAAAAAAATATGAATTAAATATTTTATGCCAATGATTAATGCTAAATTTCTGACTTGATCCTTTTTTTACTAATGGATTTTCTCGAAGACTAAATGACATAGAATTAAATCCTTTATACCAATCGATAGAAATTTTTTTTCTGAGTCTATTTACTTAACTCAAAATCGACATTTTTGGACTTGAATCCTTTATACTTATCAGTACAGATATAGAATGCATCGTTTTAATGCTTTAGTTAGGTTTTCGAGTTTACTTTAACCATACTTGCCAACATACTATATTATTCCGTAGTATTGTTAGCCACGCCTTCTTTTTTACACCAGTATCTTTTTGGAGAATTTTTCTTCTTATTTAATGGTAATTGCATTTGGAGAATATTACTCTAAAAATTTACTGGTGTGAAAAAAAGGGCGGGACTAACAACACTAAAGAATATTACCGTAATTTCTGGTAGATAACCCGCAGGTAAGATGTGTTATTTCTCCACCAGAAATTTTATGTAATAGAGAAATCTATACTTTTTCGAAGGAAGAGATCGTACAAATATAAATTTATTTATCAATTGAAATTTCTGGTGCAAACCTGGATTATATAGACCTGCTAACTATGCTAGTTTATCCGTAATGGTATTAGGCTCCGTCCTTTTCTCACACCAGTTGTAGAGTAATAGTTGTAGAGTAATATTCAGCAATATGTTCTCATGGTAAAATAAGAAGACTTCTGCTCTACAACTATTCTGGTGTGAGAAAAAGGCGGGGCTTAATACCATTACGGATAAACTAGCATAGTTAGTAGGTCTAATTACCTGCGGGGTACTACCAGAAATTACGGTAATTAGGATGTTGGCAAGTAGCGTTCCCAACTTTTATAATTTATTCACGAGCATTTTTAGCCACGCCTCTTTTTCATACTGGAAATTTCGAAAAATGATTTTCTTTTTTTTTTTAATTTTTGTCACATATTAAAGAGAAATAATCTACAAAATTTCTGGTGCGAAAGAAGGCGGGGCTAAAAATGCTCGTGAATAAATTATAAAAGTTAGGAACGCTGTTGGCAAGTATGCTTTACCTTAAATCAAATTAAAAGAAATATCTGGATGTCCGAGATCATGCGATCTCATTGTAAAATTCATACGTTGTGTAAATGCAGTAATTTATTTTCAGAAATATATTTCTTTTTATTTGTTTTCCCCGGACGGATACCAATTAAAGCTAATTTCCTTGGATATAAGGAAAATTCCAATCGAATTATCATTTCAAATTCCTAACAATAAACTTTTATCAAAATTGTTCCAGCAGCTTCATGGAAAACCATGTTTCTGCTACATTTTGTTCTAGGCAAAGCATGGATCAGCAGCGAGTGCTATTAATGTTGAGAAAGAAAATAAATTAGATCAATTTTTCACCTCAAAAAAAAAAAAAAAAAAAAAAAAAAAAAGAAGAAAGAAAGAAAGAAGAACTCTATTTTATTAATCGTTCCAGTGGTTTGAAAAAAAAAAGTTTCTGTATATTTTTCCCGGATGGAGTGTGAGTTATCAAGGAATTCTAATTATAGTGATGATGAGGGCAATGTCGAAAGAAAGGATCGATTGAAATGTCATCTCACTAACTAAATTTTTTATCAAAATCATTCGAGTACTTTCGAAGAAAACGAAGCTTATACTATTTATTTCCAGAGCGAAGCGCAGTTACCCGGTAAACGCTAATTGTTTTTAAGAGGGAAGCAAATCAGATTGAATTGTAAATTTCTAAAAGCCCCTAAATCTAAATTTTTATCAATCATTCAAGAAGTTTCTAGGAAAACTGATCCTCTGCATTATTTTCCACTGGCAGAGTGAGGTTTAACAGTAAGCGCTAATTTTAGAGAAGATAAGGATAAGTCACATACGTTTCTCATCTCAAAAAAAAAAAAAAAAAAAAAAAATGTAAACGCTAAATTTTTATTAAAATCATTATACCTATTTCTGATTGAACCTAATTTCTGCTATATTTTGCAACCGGCGGCTAGAGGGTTAACAGCAAATACGGATATAAAAAAAAAAAAAAAAGAGAGAGAATATGTTTAGTTGGTCCCAAACTCTCATTAAAGTTGTTATATCCATCTCCGAATGAACCTAACTTCTGCCATATTTTTCAACCAGTGTATAAAGGGTTAATAGTGAGTGTTAATTTTCCTGAAGGTGAGGATATGTCCAAATGATTTTGCAGCCCCAAAAACGTTTAGACCCAAATTTTAATCAAAATTGTTAACCGTTTGCACTCGAACGTCGCCTCTCAGGCGACATGCGATTCATTACTTCAACTCGAACGGCACTCGAGAGGCGCCATGACCAATTAAATTACTATATATCTTATATCCACCAATAATGTTCTACAACTAAAAGTGCTATAACAAGTGCATACTTTGTTAAGAAAGAGACTCCACCCACACTTTTTATTAAGTGTCTTTGGGCGTTACTTGCCTTGGTCATTGGTAAATGGGCAAGAATGCTTTGCAAAATATCCCACGATGGAAAATTATAAATCACAATATTCATATATAATGCTTGTAATATGTAAATATACATCAAATATAGAAATAAAATGTTTATATTTAAAATTCTTATGTTTCATATTTTGCATTTTTTATTAAAACTATTGTCGGATAGCTCATTACGCTTACTAAAAGAAGATTCGAATGCAAAAGGTCAATTTTCCATGTCATTTCAGGGCCGCACATTTGAAAAATATAAAGTGGTCGACATAAAAGAGGCCAGTGACAAAAAAAGAAGGCGCAGCCTTCGTAAAAGGTGCATTATGCTAGTCTTTTATTACGCCGCCAGCATAACATAAGGACAGCCAGATCTTATATTAAGCTAGATTAGATTTAGCTAGACTAGCTAAAAAGCGGAAACTACGAAGCCTGCTATACTTCTATATTTTGAATAGATCTCTTACACAATTCTAATTCTGTTCTCAAGCCACGTCCTTTTAAGAAGCATTTTCTAGTACGAAAAATTATTCCATGAGTACCGGAAACATTATGAAGGTTTATATGCGGATCACCAAATATCTGGAAAATAGCTTCGAGTTACTGGTATACCCATGCGAAAAAGTCTTCGAGTGTAAACTGTTAATTGCATTTCCGAGTAAATTCAATTTCTCAAGATTCAAAAAATGTGTTTAGCAAAATAATTTCTTCAAAAACAGTGCTGCAACAATTAAACAAAGCAAATTAAAAACCAGAAGACCTGCAAAATATTCCAGTATTAACGATAAAAATTAATACAAAATTTCAGTTGGCCAAAATATTAAAAAATTATCAGTTAATTATTGGACTGAACTGGTTTTCTCTGATAAGTCAAGTTTAATTTGTTTAGATTTGTTTAGATTTGAAACAAGCTAGTTGGATGACGAAAAGGTGCCTGACTCAAAGAAAGTTGTACTCTTAATACAGTGACACATTTTCCGTACATTATGGTATGGAGATGCATAACTTTTCAAGGAGTCAGTCAAATTTTCATGCTCAAGGGATCAATTACATGCGGCCAATAAAACACGGCCATTATAAAAGTGGCGCTTGGCCGATTATTTTAGAGGTATCTCAGACTTTTCCACGATCAGCATTTCAAGTTGATGATGCATCTTGCTACACGGCGTCTGTGGTACGTTCATTTGATTTAAATTGTTAAAATTAGTATCCATTTCTATGAACACCTGTAATTTTGTAAGTAATCATATCTTTTTTCACTTTAAGTTAAATCCCACAAGGAATATCGTAGAATTTCTTCTTTACGAGATCTGCAAACAGTTCTAATTTCAATCCTCTCGAAAATGTTTATTCTACAAAAGGGGGGAGGAGATTCGAAATTTGCAGTCTACAACTTTGCAAGATCTAGAAAAAATTATTTATAATATTTGCGCAATGGAATTTCTGAGGTTTATGTTAAAAAACTGCATAATACTATGTCATTACTCATTAAAAGATTAATTCCATATAAAGGTAGAATTACCCAATGCAAAATACATTTTTTTATTAAGTAATTGTTTAGATCTAACAAATAAATAGTTTTATTTCATATAATAAATCATAGATTTTTTATTAAGTACACCGTAGAATGCAATAAAGTGAATTACTAAATCAAAAATGCACATAGGTATCATTTTATCTTTTCCGTATTATGCAAACATGACAATTTTATATTTTTCAATCATTATGTCTGAAATTATTATAAAAAAAAAAAAAAAAAAAAAAAGTTATAAGTAAATATTTCTGCAGTGCGCTTTTTTATTTATTTATTTATTTATTTATTTATTTTTGACTTACTCTATATTTCTGAGCAAACCCAATTTTCGCTAAATTTTGTAAATGATGGATACAGGGTTAATCACGAACGCAAATTTCCTTGATAATGAGAATAAGACTAATCGATTTTTCACACCAGATACCCTTGTCCCCAAACCTTCATCAAAATCGTTAGAACCTTTTTCGAGAAACCCAAGACAAGTACACACATATATATGTACTTATATATAGAACAAGTTACGTGTTTGACTCGTTTAATGTAAGTGAAGGATTAAAAATAGTAAATCCGTTTCATGCAGAACTGTTGTTGCAGAAAAAATAAGTTTACAGTTACATTAAAAATAAGGGTAGTTTTTTTATTTTTACGGAGGTCGACCATGGCGACAAAATTAGCGAAAATTCATTGTCTAATGCTATCAAAATTTGGATGTTCTATTCCAATTAGGATCAAAGTTACGACATATTTTCTGAAATTTGCAGCTCTGAACTTTCTGAAACTATCTCCAACCTACGACAAATATATAAGGAAGGAGATCTAATGCGGAGTCAGTTTTTGTTAATATTTATGAAATGAGTGTTTGCTCCTGAAAGACTGTGTGGATGGGCCAAATGGACTAATGAAGAAATACTAAAATTGTTGATGCATTCCGTATGCGTTCTTTCCATTCTTATAATTTTCATTTTTCATTTCTTGCCATCGCTGCTTTTATACAGAAAAAATTATGGCATTTAAAGCAATTTTTTACTTTCCGAACACTATAGTGAGGAAAGTATTGTAATCATGTCAAAAATCCGAATATCAGATTTTGATGTTTCTATACGTTTCGAGGTCCCCTGAGTCCGTTTCCACTATTTTTGAGATGATGTATGTGTGTGTGTATGTGTGTATGTGTGTATGTATGTGTGTATGTCTGTGAGTGAACACGCTAGCGTCTAAACGCTTTGTTCAAATAAGCTGAAAGTCGGTACGTATATTGTAAGTCACCATAGTACGAACCCTATAGATTTTGGTGAATCTAGCACTTATAGTTTTTTTACAGGGACACAAAGAAAAATTCTTTATCATTACGGCCTATGGGACCAAAATCTTAAAAGTGCGATAGCATCTAAACGCCTTATTCAATTGAGCAAAAACTTTATACCCATATTATAGGTCACAGATACTCAATCTGTATAGATTTTGGAGAATCTAGCACTTATAGTTTTTTTACAGGGACACAAAGAAAAATTCTTTATCATTAAGGCCTATGGGGCCAAATTTTTAAAAGTGTGATAGCGTCTAAACGCCTTATTAATCTGAGCAAAAAAATTTTACACATGTTATAGGTCGCGTTTGCACCAACTGTATAGATTTTGGTAAATCTAGCACTTGCAGTTTTTTACAGGGACACAAAGAAAAATTCTTTATCATTATGGCCTAGGAGACCAAATTTTTAAAAGTGTGATAGCATCTAAACGCCTTATTCAATTGAGCTGAAAATTTGTATGAATATTATAAATCACTGTTGCACTAACTATAAGCATTTTGGTGAATTTAGCATTTATAGATTTTTACAGGGACACAACAAAAAATTCTTTATCATTATGATCTAAGGGCTCAAAGTTCAGTAGCGTTAAATAAAACCTCGTGTGATATATGGAGAAAAAAAATAGAGAAAACCATAACCTCTATTATGGTTTTCTCTCTTTTGTTTGTTTAGCAATTCCTCTTTCTTTATTTTATCTACAAAACTGTTAGTTACTCAATGTTCGGAAAGTCGAGTGGAGTCACTCCAGATTTTTTGTGATTAAATAGGACAGATGTTATTGTATAAAAATAATGGTGGAACAAAAAAAAAAAAAAAAAGCGGAAATTTTTCATCCCTGGGAAATGATCAGACTCGTGTCTTTTTTCAGTCTAAACACCTAGTTCTCCTAATGAACAGGCCGGTACTGCTTTCTTTTTTGAAATGTTGGGCAATTCATATCGAAGTCTATTTACAAATAAAAAATATTATTTCATTAAAAATAATCTGGTGTGTCACTCGTCCGACTTTCTCTTACCCTGAAATTTAATACTATAAATAAAGATTGGAGATTAAGGGTTAATATAACGAATACTGTTATGTAAACTTATGTTAAAACAACTCAAATTAGGCATCGGAACAGTTTTATTTGACAAGTAATTCTGTGTGAGGGGGGCTGCCGTCTCCCTCAACTACTTCCCGTTTCATTATAGTACCTATATTTATATAGAATTCAAATCTATTATCATTCAGACAACTTTCACACACAACATTCCTTGAAACTTATCAATCTTGATCAAACTTTTCTAGTAACAAACTTCAAAATACAACATTTGGCTGACTTAAAATTATTTGTTTTTAATTTATTCTAAGAAACACAGACGAAGATCGAACGTTAAAAACTTGACTTCGGTATTCAAGAAACCTCACAACCTGTAAATATACAAAAAACCAAGCGATGAGTATGTAACTTATAAAAAATTATTTACCTTATAGCATTAATTAGCTGCTATTGATGCTACGAGGGTTGTAAATTAAATAGTGGCAACTTAACCTTGAAACTCGCAGAAGGGCGGGCGTGCGCAAATAGGATATGGGAGCGGTGAGGTGGCGCTGTTGTCGATGTGTAGAGTGCAAAAAAACAGTCGATCTGCTAAGAAGGGTAGTTATTGTGTGGCGTTAAAGTGAGGAGTTTCGTTTCCATCGCTCTAAAGCATGTTTGTTGTTGCAAGTTCGCAGTCTCATTCCGACCCGAACGAAATGCTTGAATCCATCGTGCTACTGTCCTATACGGTAAGCATTTGTGCCACAGGTTTCCACTAATCTTCAATAGCATTCTGTTACATTTTTGACACGGGCAACTTCGATTTTAAGCCACGACCGCTGATCACCTTTTGAAAATATGCTTTAGAGCGGTGGAAACGAAACTCCTCACTTTAACGCCACACAACAACTACCCTTCTTAGCAGATCGATTTTTTGCACTCTACACATCGACAACAGCGCCACCTCACCGCTCCCATATCCTATTTGCGCATGCCCGCCCTTCTGCGAGTTTCAAGGTTAAGTTGCCACTATTTAATTTACAACCCTCGTATAAGGCATTAATAGCAACTTTGCTAGACATGGTAAAATATTATAATGAAGCACTTCCACTAACAATATAAAAGAATGTTATGGTTTAAATATTGGCAGCCCTGTATAACTTCTGAAAGTTATGTACACACCACATGGTTCAAATAAATATAATCCTATATTAATAACACACGGCACAACCTGAAATGCACTTCCATCAATTTTCATGTATTGTCGTACAGTCGGTAACAAAAATGTCCGAACACTAGCAAAAATTTCTATGTAAATAAAGTACACTTCTTACGGTTTTGTTAAATAAATCCTTGTCGAAACCTGTTCTTAGTCAGTGTAAGAACATGATTAGATGAGGATTTATTTAAGAAAACCGTATGAAGTGTAATTTTTTTTACGAAGGCATTTCTGCTAGTGTTCGGACACTTTTGTTACCGACTGTACTACATTCTAGTTCTTTTGTGTAGCCCTGTAAACGAACAGTGAATGATTTCCATACCATATTCCAAGTGTGAAACATGTTTTTACGCATATAGAAATATATATTCGTTTCATTTGTTTTAGTGCAGTCTATAGATTTTTAAACTCTACTTACCTGCAATTTCCCCCATGGACGTAATGTGTTTGAATTCTCTTGGATGTCCCTGTACATGAACCCTTTGCTTCATCTCAACAAAAAAATTATTGTAGCATCCGTATATGATACACATTTAGACTACCAAGTTTGGACTTTCTGATATTATTTGTTCTTGAGATATTCTGATAACAGACACACACAGACCAACCGCAAAAACAGGATTTTTGGATTCTGGGTATCTCAAAATGTGTAAATATAACAAAAACTCACTATCGAAAATTTGGCCCCAAAACAATTTTTTCTCTACCATATATGCAAAGAAAGAGATACGTTTCTCAAGAGAAAGTAGATAATCTGGTGTGTCACTTACACGACATTCTCTTACCCTGTGTTTCAATACTATAAAAGTAGATTGCATATTAAGCTTTAAAATGAACAGCGTAAGATATTAAAGTTCAATGTACTATTTTTAAAATAATCTAAAATAGGTTAAAAAACAGTTTTATTTCACATGTAATTCTGCGTGAGGGAGGCTGCCGCCCCTCTCCACCCCAGTTCACTAACAATATATGTAATAATAATAATAATAATAAAAATCAAAGCTATTATTAATTTGCCTTCAAACTTGCCAATCTTGATTAAATTTTTAAGTGGTAACCTAACACGAATTTCAAAATACCAAATTTGAATTTCCTGCATAGTTATTTGTTTTTAAGTTGCGTTGATAAGAGATATACATACACATCTACCGCTAAAAAATGGATTTTCGTAATCATGGAACCTCAAAATGTGATATTATACAAAAAGCCAGAGTGGGAAAATAGAACTTTAAAAAATACTTTGTTTATAGTATGGGCATGAAAAATTAATTTTGCTTCCTGAGCAGTGTTCGTCGACATAGTAAAATGTACCAAAACACTTCCATCAATTATATTCAATAGAAAAGAACATTTAGTTTAACTTTGGGTAGCCCTGTATATTTTCTATGATCAGTATAAACAATACTGTGTGTTTAAATTTAGTTTTAGTACTTGAAAAACATCTAACACAAAAGTTAATTACAATTCTAGCAATTTCCAGTATAGCCCTTAATATAGCTAAATACTTTGTGTAGCCCTGTAAAAGGATGATGAATGATTTCCATACCACAATCTACACAAAACATGCTTTTATGCATATAATAAATATTTTTCATTCCGTTTCGTTTAAGGCAGCCTATAGATATTACACTGTAATTACCATCAATTTCCCTATAGACATAATGTATTTGAATTCTCTTGAATGTTCTTGTACACGGACAGTTTGCTTAATCTCAACGAAAAGTTTAGTGGGGCATCCTTATACGATACATATTTAGAATGCCAAGTTTGGACTTTTTGATATAATTTGTTCTTGAGATATGCTGAAAACAGACAGACACACAGACACACAGAGCAACCGTTAAAACATATTTTTTTTGGAATCAGGGGACCTCAAAACGTGTAAATATAACAAAAATTCGACCCCAAAACAATACTTTCTCTACCATATATATGGGTAAGAGAAAGTAAAAAATGACCGAAAATCTTCAGAGTTTTATATATTTCAGTTTTGTGGAGTAAAAACTTTTAGATTTGTGCTGTAATTATTATTAAATTTTAACATTAATTAATAAACAGAATAAATATAAAATTTAATTTATTTCATTTTACTGATTAATTCGTAATATAAGTACTGAAAAATTAAAAAAAAAAAAAATTGAAGTTTATTAACATTTTGTTCCTAATGTTATATAATGTAGAGGACTCTCTCTTTTGAAGAAGAAATTTTTTATCATCATGACTTGCAGCTATCATGTTATGAGCGAAAATTTTACAATGATTATTTAAAATTTTAATACAATTGCTATGTATTGATAATGATTTTCATTTTCTAAGTATGCTGACTATGTACTATGCTGCTCATTGGCGCATTTCTGGATTTTCTGATGTACATTTTTAACTTTTCTTATTAATATTTTAAATTCATACCTGTCAAACATTTCATTAATAAGCGAAAAATCGTTAACGCCCTTTTTTTCACACCACTTTATTTTTAGAGTAATACTCTCCAAATGTTATTGCTATTAAATAATAATAAAATTATTCCAAAAAATGACTGGTGTGAATAAAAAGGCGGTTACTATAAATTTTACGCTTCATAATGAGATGGTTGGCAGGTATGTAAATTTCAAATTTTCATCTACCTCTCAAAATGTGTAATTTTTTTATATTGCTCTTCCAGTGATAGTGAATATAAAGATTTGTTTTATAAATATATTTTGTCATATGCGAAATAAAATTACCGTAATTTCGCGTATATAACCCGCGGCGGAAGGTAACCCGCTGCATAAAATAATTATTTAAAAATAATTATAACCGAAAGATACCCCGCACTTGTAAAATCACATGGTCGGCAATCGCAGTTTATAATTTCAATACTAATTGCTATTATTTTAATAATAAGTAGGAAAAGATACATATAATAAACAAATGTACAACTAAATATAAATAATAAACAAATAAATTTACTTACCTATAATGAAAAAGCAAATAATCATAACTTAGTATTAATCTTTCTCTCTATATAAATTACTACAAACTGGAGTAACTTCTAACGGACTAAATTCCTTTATTCAATTTATAAGAAAATTATAGTCTATAATAATAAAGGAAGACGAGCGGGAGTTTCGTAAAGTCGGATTTTTCAACGATCGCGAACCAGCTGGTCGCCGAAGGCGGCAAGTTAATAATAAATTTATTCACAAAATTCATTCAAATCCATCGAAATCGGATTATTCTGTATCAGAATTAAAATGTTGCAATACTGTTTGGACAGTTCGTCTTCATCATCCTTATTATCCTCCTCATCAAGTTTCTTTTCACTGTCCTCAATTTCATCTTCATTATACGTTAATGATCCAGACTTCCGAAACAAAAATGAAACTGGTGTTGATTTTCTCCTTGTTCGCCGATAGATACCCCGCACTGGATGATAGCCCGCAGAACATTCAAATTCAGGTTTTTTTTATAGATTGCCCGCGGATTATATACACGAAATTACGATAAATCAAAGTATGTATACCGTATATAACCAACACGTTCAATGGCAGAGTTGCCAACATTTTAATTTAATCCGGAGCATTTTCAGCCCAGCCTTTCTTTCATGCAACTTCTTTTTTTAATATTATTTTTTTTTTATTATTTTATTGTAGTTATATATTTTGAAGCAAATTGTTCTAGTATAAATAAAGTGGTGTGAAATAAAGGCAGGGCTAAAAGTGCTCTAGAATAAATTAAAATTGTTGGCAACTAGGCAGTGGACAAACAGTGTTGCCAAACTTAAGCATTCTTTTATTCAAATTTCACCAATAATTTTGAGGAGTGATATTTGATATACATAATGGCCGCGTAACCTTTGAAATGATTAGACAACCATTACAGTTAAAATTTAATAGTGGAAAAAGAATAAAAATGCTTCTGAATTTAGCATCACTGGCAGTGCTGCCAGATTGAGGGAAATTTTTATGTAACTCCCACCACTATATTTTATTTGAAACAGTTTGGTAATTAATTCGAAACATTTTTCACAGAAATCGTCTATGTAATTAGGTAACTGTTGCAAGTAAAATTTAACGGCGGCTGTTGAATAAAAATTTCCCTCAAATCTGGCAGCACTGATCACTGGGTGCAGGAGTTTCCGTCTCAAGACAGAGCTCTTACATCACTATTTTTAATCAATAATTTCTATCATATTCAATCTTCAAGAATTCCGTCTTGAAACGGAAACTCTTGCACCCTTGATTCACGCTATTTCAATCAATATATTACAAATAAAGCATTTAAACTTATTTTTTAGTAGGAAGCAAACGATGCAAACTAAAATCAGGTTTAAAGTTAACACTTTTGCATCATTTTTTGCCGGGCTGGAAAGATTTTGATTTTTTAACCCCTTAACGCGCGCTGTCCTCGCTGCGAGGACGCAAAATTTAACATCCAGCTGAAAAAATTCATCCCGGAAATTTTTTTGCAAATATTTATGTTTATAACATAGCAGAAAAGGCCGGTTTTTTTATCCTTAAAATTTAAAATTTCTTTTAATTTAATTTAGTTCATGAATTCCGGTGGCAGTATGATTTAAATGATCCGAATTGTCTTGCGCCGCAAAGGGTTAAAAATAAAATATATGACTTTCACAGCTGCCAACATGTACGTTTTTTTTTGTCACCGGAAATTTTTAATAAGTGCTTTAGCAGACTTCTGTGATTAAACATGATGAAATTTTTTGCAAAGAAACAGTGATGTTAAAAAAAAACGTACAAATTCGCCCCTATGGTCTTCACTATGATTTTAATACAAAATATGATGTAAAAATATATTTCTTAATATAGCATTTATAAATATATTTGTAACTGTATATATTTGTAAACTGCATCTGTATGCGTATTTCTAATTATTTCAATGCACATTTAAAAAAGAAAATAGAGAAATATGCTAAGATAATATGCTAAAGTTGTTCTGATACATTAATGAAAAGAAAAAAAAAAGCCATATTATGTATAAAAATAATTTCAAAACGTATCAATACTTTCCTAAACGTTTTAAATTATCTAATAATGAATTACGCCAGTCACCTTTGTTTACATTTCAATATGGGATATCAATTTTAATTCCTGGTATTTATCAGAAGCATCCAATGTAAAGTCTACAGTTTCATTCACAAAGAAAACATCAGCAAAATGATGCTTAGGAAATATTTTAGATATATTGTAATAATACTAATCTTATCTGTCAAGCAAACCTTGAGAAAATCATCAAATAGACACACCCTTCATTCTGGACGCCGCCTTTCCTTGGTCATGACACTGCTCTAGTTTCCCAAGTTCCATTTAGTGCTGCTTTATTTTTTATTCTGGTACCAGGTATGGAAACTTGACCTGTCAAGGCTAACGTAACTGATTCCAAACATGGCGCTTAGTGCATGTTTAAACAGTAACAGGTTATGATCACAATGTTATAATTTCATTTCCGTTTATTTCATTAAAAAAATAAAAATAAAACCTACTAAATTACAATACCTTTTATTTTCACAGGTGTAACTATGTATTTTCTTTAAGATTTAAATTAAACAATAGTATTTGGCAAACATTCATGTAAAGCTTAAATGATGTTAAAACATTTTAGTAACATCATAAAATTTGAAGTAAATCAGATTACTTCCATTCAAAATTTTAAACGGTGTTCATTAAAATTCTAAATTCTTCGTTTTAAATTCGAACCAAAGAAATATAAACATATCAATTTGTATCAATATTTTGATGTTGAATAATTTAATTTTTGTTCGACTATTCCTACATTTCAAAAGGATTAACTAACTACTCGATGTATTTGATTTGTCTAATTTCGTGCTTTTTTTGATTGGGGACAGTTAATTTGTCTTTTTTTTTTTTTTTTCACACTGGCGACAATGCGTCGGTTTTTATGCTTCTTCAAATTTTCCCTTTTCTCATTTGTTTTTTATTATACAAATTAATATGGTATTGATAGATAGATTCTACACCACCGCCGTTTATACAGAAAAAAAGGGGGGAGTAGGAAATGCAGAAAATAGTACCAGGAAAAAAAATAATAATAAAACCGCACAATTACAAGTGTGAAAAAACTAGAAAAATAACGGACATCGGTAGACCTGCCAATTATTCTATCCGTAATAGCGTTAGGCCCCGCCTTTTTTTCCCCACCAGTAAATTTGTAGAGTAATATTTAGCAATATGTATTCACGATTAAATACGAAGACTATTACTCTACAAAGATACTGGTGCAAAAAAAAAAAAAAAAAAGGCGCAGCCTAACACTATTACGAATAAATTAGCGAAATTGGCAGGTCTAGACATCGGTCAAGTAATGTGCAAAAGGAATTAAGTCATATAATGAGGAGTGGGAGGGTTGGGTTGGGGCGTAGAAATCGCTGGCCGATAGATACGGTTTAAATTTCTACAAATTCTCTGTTTCGTGAAATATTACTTTTCACGGAAAAACTTGTTTAAATGCAAGGGACTGCATTCAGTTAAATCAAGATGTGACTCTTTGAAATAATCAAGCTATTGTCAATTATCAAAATTTTAAGTTTTAGTCTAGCAAAACGATCTGTATCAGGACAAGCGATGGTGTAATAACGAAAAGGAAAAAGGGTAGGGAGATCTTATTGGTTGTTACAATAGCTTATTATTGTAATTAATGTAAGTGAATCTATGTGTGTGTGTGTGTTTCGAGTGTTTATGTTGTCAATTTCTGCTTCTTAAGCGCAATCGATCTAAGTTGTACTTCAGTATTTCCAGGCTTGCTTAAAAACTGCTGATGACCTTCGTAAGCATAGATTGTATATTGAGAGGCCAGCTTTGATAATACTCAGCTGTAATTATGAAATATTTTCAGCTGTAATTATGTAATAAAGAAGCTGTAATTGCAACATAATTCATTCTGCTTTTGCTAGTGATGGTCAAATGGAAAAGCTGAGTAATTAATTCATTTAATATAAAATGTGAGCCTAAATATGAGCCTGCAAACTAAGAATATATTTCGTATGGTCGAGAAATTCTCCCGGATACGAGTCGCCATAATTTCTAAGGATTTCTTTTGTATAAGAACCGCAAAAACCTCTCGACTATCAAGAAGTGGCTGCCAAGGTGGTGCTCATTTTGAAAGATTTAAAGGCATTCTTGCAGAGTCATCGGACTATTGTAAACAGGTTGGCAAATTCACAGATTTCTGGTTTACCAGTTGATAAGAGAAAGCTTAATTAATCCATTTAGAACTGTTCTTTATAATGCTGAAAAATTTCATATTGATGCTATTAAGAAGAATATCCAAGAATATCGCTCCGTTACAAAACGAATATTCTATATTCACACCTGGTTGTTATTAGCTCCTTGGATAATTACTGCGAAGTGTGGATCGGTGGTCCACCGCGTATCGGCAAGATTACGCTGTAAGGCCTTACAGTACACTCTTCTTGAAAACCTCAACAAATGGTAGGACGGCTATACTAACCAGAGATATATGCCGATGTTGACACGTCCCATTGAATTTGGCGAGGTTCTTTCCTTAAGATATAGGCAGACATGTACCCCATTTTTAGTGCTGAAATTAAAGTTGGTAATATTCAGATACGTCCGAGAAGAATCATTGTGACCACCAATTTCACAATGGACGAGTAACCCTATACGCTCTGAAAACTCGGTTTAATGTTTATGATTTCTTCGGAACCAGGGTTTAACCTGGCAAAAAAATTACTTTAGCATTTTAGCGAAAATAGCCAAGCACTATTTTAGCTTTTTTGAAAGTTAGTTAATTCTTTGGATACCATTGGTTTCTTTTACTTAGCTTTGTTATCTTCAGTTTTGTTTTCTAAATTCCTTTTGTTCATTGATGATTTTAACCAAACATTCATATTTGTGACTTTAAAAGTATGAATCAGGGAAACTATGTTTTGATTTTAAGAATAGAAAAAGAGGTACTCATATCATATGTGTAAAATGAAAAAGCAATTTAAAAATTACGTAAAGTGTAGTGGTAGATAATCGTGAAATACTAGTGCTAAGAATGCTTCTATGAAGCAAATTCTGAATTCTGGCATGCTTTCAAATATTTTTACATTTAAAATCAATCATTAAAAATAAAAAATAAATCCAAATTACTATATAAATAATGATTCCCAAAAATTTCAGTCCTTTCGTAGTTTTTGCCTGCAAATATTACAAAAAAAAAAAAAAAAAAAAAAAAAAAAAAAAAATCCAAGTTATTATATAGAGATATTTTATACAATTATACAGTTTTAGCTTTTTAGCGAAATTCTGACCAACATGTTTTAGCAAAATATGATACCTTTTAGCAAAATGCTAAAACAACTAATGGCAGTTTAAACCCTGTTCGGAACACAACCTACCGTTACTAAAAAGTTAAAATCAAAACCTAGCAACTTGGTGCTAAATATTCTAGAAAAATACGAAGGAGTACAAATGTGCTTGCCGGCCTCCTCATAGGACGAATTGGTGGAAGAGGGAGAGGTTGTGCTATAATCTAAGGGAAATGTAACTGTTTCATCATCTAATGTGCATGTTGAGGTGACGAATTCGAGTGCCCGTGGAGTTGTGTTTCCGGATAGTGATGACAGCTTCAAGTCTTCAAGCAAGCGTGCTAGGTGAGAGCCTAGGGGCAATGTTGCGATCAATTTGCATCATCAGCACGCATTACGTTGTACAACCTGCGCACATAAAATCTGTTTTTTCTTTTTTTCTTTTTTTTCTTCTTTTCGTAAAAAAAATTATGGATTTATCCTTTCGATTGTTTGTGTTTTATTTGTGTTAGAATATTTTTGTTTATAGTTTAAATTAATACGTGCATTAGCACTTTGAACAGGTTTTACAGAAGATTCTCTCTTCTCAAATTTAAATTATTCAATGACATTCATTATTTGCACAGTCAGTTACTCTACATTTCAGTTTAAGTGTTTAAGGAAATCGGAATATTTAATTTTAATTGAATTATTATTAAAAAGTTGATAAATTCAATAATTGTTGAAAAAAAAAGAAAGAAAAAAAAGCGTGTAATTTTAAATACATATCACGAATGATAAATATGAAAATTAGTTTAAAAAATGTCGCTCTTACAATTTGAATATTAAATATTTACCACGTTACCTAAGCTAAGTTAAAGTTAATGAAGGAAAAAAAAAAAAAAAAAAAGAAATTGATTAAAGTAAACCATAAAAGAATAAGATAAATTGGAGAATGTCATTTTATATAATTAAATATACATAATATATTTATATACTCTATAAAGGAAAACAAATAACGTTTATTTTAATAACAATAACAATAATAATAAAGACAACATTCAAAGAGATTCATTAACCATGTCCGGATTCGGTAACGCGGCGTCCATGGGCGAAATGGCGATCTTCGTACTATTCTCAGGCGCACACACACATATTGAGCATTTAATTTAAGTATATCTAATTGTAATTCCTAAAATAACTCTTCTTTTACACACTCTCCCAATAACACTGCTCTGCATGAAAATCGGCCTAATACCATTCATGCAAATGTTTATGTAAAATGGCCTCCTGAATCCGAATATGGCGCCCATTTTGCAACATTATTCACCGTTTTTTGCCCCCCCCCCTATTTTCAGCACTGTTCGGTAATTCTATGGCTATAGATTTGACTTGGAAGGGGGGGGGGGGAGCTAAATATCTTCTGAGGTGCTACAGAGGTGGAAAATTCTAAAACATGATCATTTGTAGCAAGGGAAAAATTTAGAGGGGGGGGGGATTCGTCACTGATATTAGGAATTGGATTTATTTATTTTATTAATCTATTATTAATATTATTTATTATATTTTTATTTTTCTTGTTTTTAAGTGTTAAAATAATCCTTTTCCAACCTCCAAATCAAATTCATGGCTATAAAATTACCGAATAGTGATAAAAAGTTCGGGTGGTGATGGAGTCCCGTTTTTTTTTTTTTTTTTTGCAGCGCAGTGCAACTTTTGAATTTATATTAAATAAAAGGTTGTCCACACCTGATCTATGAAACTACTATGCACAAAAATCAAGAAAGAAATATCATGTAGTACGCATTGATTAGTAACACTTTCCAACTGTACGTAATTGTTGTATCGAATAACTTTTAATATTCTTTTCCTACGTTATCACACAACAGACAGAAGGACTGAAAAATATACAGATAGACTAATGGATTATAAAATTACTCTTAGGCATTTTGGAAAGTGTTAAAAAGGCTTAATGCAAAAAAAAAAATAAATAAATAAATAAATAAATAAAAATGCAGCCATTAGATTATAATTACAGCTTTTGATCTCTCTGAATATTTTAGTGTAGCCCTGTAAATCAGAAAGTTAATCATATCATATTCTATACAAAACATTATTTTAGAATATAAACAATACATTTCAATGTTTTTATGATTTTTTCAGTATAAAGACTTCTAAATATAACTTTCAAAAAGTTCTGTCCTAAAACGTAATGCATTGGCATTTTTTTGTTGCTGTTGTCCCTGTAAACAAACTAGTTGTACAGGACGTATTAATATCATTTTAAATGGGGAATATTCTATACGGAAAATATTTATAAAAATAACACTCATAGAACACAATGCTTTCGAATGCTTTTCGGTGTCCCTGTACACAAACCAGAAGAGATATTCACTCCATTTTCAATATGGAACATCCAATAGTGAACCTCAATAAAATATATCAGTTTCGAGAAATTCCATAAATATTTACAGGAGTTAGAGCGCGGGCAGACAGATAGACAGACAGATGGATAGATACACAAACTGAAATCATATTCACACTTAAAAATGTTAGAAAGTGTTAAAAACGCTTAACGTAAACGAAAGTACAATTCTAGCAATTTTTTATTAATACTTCTTAATATAACTGGATATTTTTGTGCCACCCTGTAAATCTAATGATAATCCTGCTACATTCTATGCAAAGCATTCCTTTGTGCAAATAAATAACATATTTCAATTTCCTAAAACTTTGTGGAAAGTAAAGTTATTAAAATTTTATTTATAGAAATATCTCTCATAGAACGCAATGCTTTGAAATACTTTTGAGTGTCCTGTATATAAACCGATGTTGATATTCTCCTCCATTTTATGCAGGAAACATCCAATAGTGAACTTGAATAACATATTTCAATTTCATTAAGATATGTCTACAGTAAAGGTGTGAAAATATGGTTTATAGAAATACCTCTCATAGAACACAATGCATTGAAATAATTTCGGGTGTCCCTGTACACAAACCAGTGGAGGTATAAACTCCATTTTCAATAGAGAACATCCGATAGTGAACTTTAATAACTTATTTCAATTTCATTAAGGTATGTCTACAATAAAGGTATGAAATTATTGTTTATAGAAATACCTCTCATAGAACACAATGCTTTGAAATACTTTCGAGTGTCCCTGTTAGAGGTGAGTTCGGGCTCTATTTTGGCAATCCGAGCCCGCCCGGGCCCGAAACATTTTTGAACTGAGCTCGCCCGAGCCCGAAAAATTTTGTGTGATCAGAGCCCGAGCCCGCCCGAGCCCGATATTGAAAGTGAACTATGCAACGTATACACAATAGTAAAATTAAATACCGTTTTCATTTTCAAATTAATTTTCTTATTACCAATCCTCAATTTAAATAGCTATAAATGTTATTATAACAATTTATAATGCCTGTGCCTCTGTATGCATGTATATATTAGGTGTATATCTTTTAAACATGAATGACTGCTGGCGCTTCAAAAATTTTACTGTATGTGTAATGAGATTTCAAGTGCCCAAAGAGTTTCAAGTTTAGCGTTTGTAGTTTATTCTTTAATGCTTATCACACACACACACAAAAAAATATATATATATAGAAATAATACAACTCTGCAGACGTCCACTAAACATACGTTCTCATCTAAATCTGCGTACATTACATTACGTTTCAATAACTTCTCAAAAACATCTGCAAGAGAAAAATTATTATTAATTATTAGTTTACATTCACAGTCTTTTTCAAAAGGATGTGAGTAATCAAAATAGATGAATGACACATCTGATTATCCTCCAAGAGGGAGACTGTTTTTCACAGCTTCTATTCTGAAAGATAATAATGATATATTTAATGTATTTTGTTAATTGTTTCAGTGCGATACGGATGTTTATTTTACTATAATAATTTGGGTAAGCCTGTATTCACTATGGTATATACCGCAAACACATTTCCACTTATTAAGGTAAAAGTTTTTTGAAAGATGTTCCTTGATGCAGGAATCTACCCAAAATAACAAGCAATGAAGACGTGAAACAACTAGGGAAAGATACCCCACGGTGTGTCCGTTTTACTAACATTGACCAGAGCGGGAGACGGGACAAGGCGAAATCGGAGATGCGGTGGCCAGTTTTTTTTTTTTTTTTTTTTTACATTTTCCAGTTAATGAAGAATAAAATAAACGGAATTTTTAGCTTGAATCCGAGCCCGCCCGGAGCCCGAAGACTTGCGTAAGATTTGAGCCCGATCGGGCTCGGGCTCGGGCTTACGGGCTCGGGCTGAGCCCGTCTCATCTCTAGTCCCTGTACACAAACCAGTAGAGGTATAAACTCCATTTTCAACAGGGAACGTCCGATAGTGAACTTGAATAACATATTTCAATTTCATTAAGATATGTCTACTGTAAAGGTGTGGAAATATGGTTTATAGAAATACCTCTCATAGAACACAATGCTTTGAAATACTTTCAGGTGTCCCTGTACACAAACCAGTAGAGGTATAAACTCCATTTTAAATAGGGACCGTCCGATAGTGAACTTGAATAACGTATATCGGTTTCAAGAAATTACATAAATGTTTACGGGAGTTAGAGCGCGGGCAGACTGACAAACCGAAGTCATAAACACTTTTCAACCTTGTTGTAAAGTGTTAAAAAAAGAAAAAAAAAAAAAAGAATCCGGAAGGAAATGAAATACTTTGTGTAAGAAGATATATATATATATATTAGGTCTGCCGGAAAGTTCAATCTTTTTGAACTAAAATGCTGACTTCGGAAATTTATTCTGGATATTATTTAAGATATTCTTGGGGAACTTTCAAGATATTAATTGGTAAAGTATTGTTATACAAAAATTTCCCATGTCAATTTATTAATTCTAAAAGACAGTACATTCGGATAAATCTAATAGATGTACCGGGATTTTCTGTCGTTTTGAATTAAAAAACAAACACTGAAATTTTATACTGGACGGTATTTACATAATTTTTAAGAAGGTATTTGATAAAGAATAATATAAATATTTTTAAACCAAAATTCGCTGTATCATGTTAATAATTAAAAAGATCAAGATTGGTTCAAGGTGGTGATATGGATGAAATTTGTCTGAATAATTTAGAGTAAAGTTCAAATTTAATAATAGCCTTATATTTACGAATGTATGTACTATATTTAATTAGGATTGGGGGGGGGGGGATTAAGCGGGGCACTACCTCTTCTCCCACAGAAATATGTGGTTAATAAAACTGTTCCTGAGTTTATTTTGAACTGTTTTTAAAATAGCTTTATATGCAGCACTTGTTATCATAAATGTTAATCTATAATCTTTCTTATAGTATTCGAATGCAGAGTAAGAGAAAGTCGGGTGAGTAACACACCTGACTATTTTTTATTAAAATTTGTCCCATTCACTTTCTACGATCAAATAAATTGAAAATTTTTATTAAAAAAACTTCTGGTAAAAATTTTCTTGCGAATAACGGAAGAGTTGGCAACTATACATATATTTATTTTCTCTAAATATAATGACTTATTAAAAAATAAATTTCACCACATCTATTAATTTTTACTTCCTTTTACTCATATATGGTACAGAAAGTATCAGTTTTGACTCAAATTTCCGAAATTGAGCTTTTGTTATCTGTATACGTTTTGAGGTCAGCGAAGCCATAAAAAAGATTTTTAGAGGCTGGTCTGTGTGTCTGTATATTTTATCAGCATATCTCAAGAATAAATTTATCAAGAAATCCCAACACACAGTATTCAAAATCTGTATCCTATAGAGATGCTACACTAAACTTTTCATTGAGATGAAGCAAATGATTCTTATACATAGACATCCAAGAGAATTTAAATCCATCACGTTTATGAGCGAAATTTCGGGTAACCACAGTTTAAAATATATAAGGTGCATTAAACAAAATGAAATGAGCATATACTCTTTATATATTGAATTGGCGGGTAAATTCTGTCACACTGAATTAAACAACTGACACCGGAAATTCATCCTGGACAACATATATAGAGCTTTAGAAAAAAATTTGCCAAATACTTTCTTAAAAGTTTTATAAATGTTGTCCAGGATAAATTTCCGATGTCAGTTGTTTAATTGAATCAGATAAAACTTTCCTGTTAATCTAATACTATAAAAGCATGTTTTGTGTAAAATATGGTGTGGAAACATTGATCATTCGTTTAAAGGGTTACCTTAAAGACTTTGAATATATTGAGTCTTATGCATGGAAATTGTTAGAAATGTATTTCAAGTTATATATATATATATATAGGACTGAATGTAAGTACACAATGGGATGTGAATACAACTTATAGACAATATGCAGGACTACCCAAAATTAAGCGAAATCACTATTTTCTATTGAATGTAATTGATGGAGGTGTTTTACTGCATTTTACGATAGACAAAGTATTTCTTTTTAACCCTTTCAGCGTTAGCCGTTTTTCGGTATATCTGTTTAATGATTCATAAAATTAATACTATGCACAGTATAAATATGAAAATTTAATACAATACTTTATACATGTTTATTAATCTTATTTTTTAAAAAAAAAGCAACATTCAAAATTTAGCCATACCAGCCTTTTGTTTTGACTATGCTTGACGGAAAAAGACGGGCTTAACGCTTATAACAAGGGGGGGTCACCAACTGTTCAAAAGTATTGTAACATGTTATATATCATATTAAAGGTCTTACTGAGCTGATAACAAAAATATCCATCTTATCGGCAAATGCGCCCCCTAGCGTGAGTTATTAGGAACTAAAAGTTGTAAATTGCAGATTCCGCAGTAATGTACTTTGAAGAAATTCTATCATTATAATCAGTTTTGTAATAAATTATTATTCCAAATACGACTGTATATGGTGTTAGTAAAGAATTTTGCTGTTTATTAGTTAGTTTTTGGCAATAATAAATTTTTAAATATTGAACTATATATGAAAATATTAAAATGAAAAACGCAACAAATGTTAAAAGAAGCACTTGTAATTTTTATAGTAATGAATAAAATTAGTGCTTTATATTATATGTATATATTTCATTATAATTGTTATATTGTATTTAGTAACATAATTATTAATAAAGAAAATAATTTTTTTCTTACTTTTTTCCGGTTGCTATGGTAATGAATTAATTTTTCAAAATATTTTTCTTTTTTTTTTAATGCATGATAAAACTTATCGTCTGCATTTTAAAAGTAATGCTTTATGGGATGAAAAGAGAAATTTCTTCTCTTTTTAACATAGATATAGTAATAAGACATAGATTGATCATTGGACGGGGATACCTTTTTACTCGGGAAAAGACGGTCATTTTACTCTCTTATGGATGTATTTTCCCGAGTGAATATACACGGTAGTACACACAGGTAATTTAGCAAATAAAATTTATGCACTAAAAGAGAATGAAAAACTCCAGCTACCCTTGTTCTTTCTTTAACTTTCCTTTCCATTCTTTTTTTTTTTCACAATACTCTAGTATACTCATGTCTGCACAAAACTGTCTTTCTTTCGGCATTTATTATTATAACACTTCTTTTAGATAAAAATCGTCTGCATTCATCATGAAAAATAATTTTAATAAATTATAATTTAATAAATTATTTGTATGGCGTAAATTTGCATAGGATTATATATGGAAGAAAGTCTTGTGGTGGCCACAACATACTCGTTTTATATTAAAACTTCCGCGACTACTAACTACATTTGAAAGAATTTTGAGCATTCCATATTACTTACTAATATAAAATTTTAAAATATATTAAAATTTTAAAGAAGTATTCCATTAAATATGTAGACAGTAATTATTTCATAATAATAACAAAGCAACTGATTATAAAAATTATATTTTACATAAATTACTTGAATATAACTTATTTATGAAAACTTTTCCCATTTCTTTTCATATATTTATTAGAACACTTAAAAGCCGCACAATATTTCGGCATTTTCAAAATTCATTACCATTCTATTCTATTATTATTTTCAAGTTTTAACTCTCTAATGGCTGATGCCAAAAAACTTTTTCGGCATCAAAAATCTTTACTCGTTAACATAGTGATGATAGATCTATATAAATTACTATATCTATGCTTTTTAACGAAGCAACCAAATGAAAAATGATATCCTCTAAAAATATACCTGTGCATCTTAAACAACAATTAAATAAATTAGATTTATTATCAGATTATCAACTATCAAGGACAGAGAAAGAACTCTGTGAACGCGTATTAACTACTATTAATAGTTTAAATGCAAAAAAAAAAAAAAAAGTAATTTTGATGAAGAAGAAAAATTATATGAATCTAACTGAAATTATGAAGTTGAAGATTCTATGAATTTTGCGGTTCCCCATGTAATGTGAATAGCCACAATACCGATTATGTCGATGTACAAGATAATCTTCCTGGCTACGAATATTTCACATACGACTACATATACAACGTATTAGATTTTATTGACAATCATCCCAGATGGAAATTTTGCTCTATTCAAAACCGATTCAAAAGAATCAGACATCAAACTTAGATTTCAAAATTTAGAAAACATCTCGAGAATATTGGAAATTTGAAAAATAAATACCGTCAGATTTCTGAAATTGTCTTTGAATCCTTCTGTGAAGCTCGTTCGGAAAGAATCATAATTCATGATCATAGCTTAAGAAGTTGGGCAATTACTAAGGCACGGGAACTGAAGTATGAATTTGAATTTTTCATTAATTTTTACCAAAGTTATAACGTAATAAAAAATAACACGTACACCTATTTTTAATACATTCTGATTTTCAGCTTGCTGAACATGCTTCATGCATCAAAAGGATGGCTACACAGTTTCAGAATTAAGTATGGTATCGTATCAAGGAAAATAATAAATTTCACCACATTTCAACGAGAGCACGATTTTGATCAAATTAAATTTGATGGTACAGTTTTCCACGTACAGTTGATGGATTTAATTGAAGGTAAAGATATCAGAAGCACTGAACATGTTTTTGAAATGGAACATATTCCAAACAGCCAGATCATTAACACAGATCAATCTAGTTTTCGGTCTTGTCATCTGACTAGTCGTACTTTGTCATTTTCTTTTGAAAGAAATACATCGGCTAATACACCAAGCAAAAATGCAGTAACAGTTTCTTATACAATCCAACCTATGATTTCAATGGAAGGTAAACTGCTTTCCTACCTATTTATTATATTATAAGAAACAATTGGTGATTCATTTGGTCCTGTAATCAGGCAACAAATTGACGTAATAATGCAATAATGTAAAAACGTTTATGTCACTTGTTCAAAATCTAGCAAATTGAAAAAAGCACACGTTCGTAAATGGGCTGAAAATTGTTTATATCCAAATATTGAAGCTCGTCCAATTTTGTTAGTAGATTCGTGGGGTGGTCAAACAGATTCTCATCTTTATGATTTTCCTGGCAAAAAAGTGACACCACATATTTTTCCAAAGTGTTCAACTTGTTTTATGCAACCATTAGATTTAAATTGTTTCCATCAATGGAAGGATTTTTTTAAATGTATCACCGAAGAAGTTTTTCTTACTAATTCATCAATCGATATTCATAGTCTCATTTTAAACCAATTTCAAACTGATTGCTTCAATGATTTCTGTTTATATGCTTGGTACAAAGGTGGCTTTCCTGTTGAAAAACCAACATCTTTGCCTACTTTAAGAGAACTATTGTTTGAATTTCCAAATGTATCTTTTATTTTCCTCTCCAACTTGTCAAAATATGTTATTTATTCGCTGCTCACATTGTAGAATAATTTTGTGTTTAGAATGTTTTATCATAAAATATCATTACCACTAAATATCATTTATTTGTATGTACATAATTACATTTCTTATATTTCTTATATATAAACTATTTTTCTCATTTTGTAGTTAATTATATCAAATTATATGAATATAATTTATAAATAATTAAAATTGATTCATATTTATAAAAATAAAAGTAAGAAATAAATCAAACATTTGAAATTTTTTTATTAAGAATAAATAAAATATTACTTTCCCACATTATTCTTTTTAATATTATTTATGTATATTTTAGTACTTAAAAATTTAATGTTGCCAAAAAATAACTAATAAACAGTAAAATACTTTACTAACAATATATACAGTCATATTTAGAATAATAATTTATTACAAAGCTGATTATAATGATAGAAACTCTTCAAAGTACATTATTGCGGAATCTGTAATTTACAACCTTTAGTTCCTGATACCTTACGCTAGGAGCGTATTTACCAATAAGATGGATATTTTCGTTATCAGCTCAATGAGACCTATTTCAGAAGATATATAACATGTATAAATACCGTTTGAACAGTTGGTGACCCTCCCTTGTAAGCAGTATTCAGTTCTTATTTTTTGTAAAATATTGTGTTTTGAGATTTTTTGAATATAGAAGTTAAATTTTTAGTGGGTGATCTGTATGTATGTGTGTTATCAACATAACATAAAACAAATAATTGCATGAATTTCAAATTTGTATTTTGAAGATCATATAAAGTTGCTACTTGAACAGTTTGTTTAAGATTGGTAAGTTTCAAAGAGTTTTGCGGGTGAAAGTCATACTTTCCAACATGCTAATAAATATTCCGTAGTGGTGTTAACCCCGCTTTCTTTTTCACACCAGTATCTTTCTAGAGTATTTTTCTTTTTATTTAACCGTAATTGCATTTGGAGAATATTACTCTAAAAATTTACTGCTGTGAAAAAATAGGCAGGACTAACAACACTACGGAATATTAATTAGGATGTTAGCAAGTATGGAAAGTTGTCTAAATAATTAGGATTAAACTTTAAATTTTAAATAGCAGCCTTGATTTCTTTATATATGTAGGTACAGTATTTAAACAAGGGTTTGAAAGGGGCAGTAGCTCCCCATCACATAGAATTATATGCCAAATAAAACAGTTTTTAAACTTATTTTAGTTGTTTGTAAATTAAGTTTACATATAGAATTTGTTATTTTACCTCTTAATCTGCAGACTGAAATGCAGGGTAAGAGAAAATCGTGTCAGTGATACACCAGGTTATTTTATTTTATAATATATAGATTATCAACTGAAATCTAAATATGATCTTTAATAATTTAAATTTAATTCAAAGAAATATTTTATTCCACGATACTATAATAATGATTTCCTATAGTGAATTACTTAATTATTTGTAGAGTATTTGAGTAAATATCTCACAACAGATCATTAAAGAAAGGTACTAAATACAGTAATTAATACAATGCTAAACACAGTAATTAGAGCTTAATAGCCTCAAAATATAGAAAACGAAATAACACATAAGCTTGACGTGAACAGTTGTATTAAAAAAAAAATATTTTGTTCTTTGTTATTTTTTTATTACTTCTTTAAAAGAGATTGATTTTCTGTATTAAAGCAGATCACGTAAGAGCGTGTTAGATGCAACGTCTATTACTGTAATTTAGATTAACATTTCCGCCATTGATTTTATGTGTAAAATGCCTCCAACGATGAATGATACATACATACTTATAAGTGATTCTGTCCAAGAGACGCCAAATTATATTTTTATCGATGGATGCTTGATGTAGTTTTAATCATGTGTGTTATACAAAAGAGAAAAAATCTGCTTGCTATGTCATTAGGCATGAACTTTTTTATTTATTTATTTTTATTTTTTGATCTACCAGCATGAAAGAAAGTCACGATATTTCAAACCGTCTTTCACTTTGATGAGTTCTTAGTTCATCAAAAATCTCGTTGAGGAATTGTAGCCATTAGAATTCCAGTGAAATAAATGTCGACATTTTTTACAAATCTGGTTTGTGAAATATTTCATCAATTGTTAACTGTATGTATTCATCAACTGTTATGCTTAGTAAGCTATGGTAGAGCTTATTTATTTATAAATTTAAAGGCATTTTTGACATTTACGAATTTTTAAGACTTTTTTAAGCTTTTCAAAAATTGTTGCTTAATAAAAAGACCAAATTTTGTGATTCAATAACAAACACTTAACGTCTAGAAATAAATCTGTGTACATTATTAAAATAAAGGGAATATGTATTTAAATATTCTTTAATAACCCATGAGAACACTTTACGATGATTCGTTTAGACGTATACAAAATCAGTGTAAAGTACTTCAAATTGTAAATCCATTTAACATATCTTCATCGTGGTGTTTTCCTATTTTGAACAGGCCCACCACTGACCACACGGTTCTACGCTCAAAGCTGACGTACGTGAAGTGCTGGGTTTAACCCCAGATTGCGTACTTCGGCCTAGCCGTTTGGAGTTTTCCGTAATTTTCTCCGAAACGTGCGTAAAAACGGTCAAGGACTCCTTAAAAAGACTTCCCACAAAGGGCACTCTCACTCAGGCCTAGGACCCTGGAGCAGTCATCGGCCATAAGGGGACAGACTACTTTTAAAAATAAGAAAATGAAAAAAAAAATTCTATCAGCTTTCAGAATTTTTTAAAAAAATAATGAATTCACGAACAAGCATATTTGTGTGTGTGTGTGTGTGTATGTGTACTAACTAGTATGATATTACTCTATTAATTAAAATTGTTATTTTGGTTTACTTTAAAATTGAAAATTATTTTTACTACAGATTATTTTTTTAAATATTCAAGGGGTGCTTTTAGTACTGCGCGCATGAAATTTCAAAAAGTATTTGAGATATAAAGTTAAAATTTTTCTCAACCATACATTTCGACATAATGAATAAAATGAACTAAAGCTAAGAAATTCTGTTCAATATAAAAAGAATTATGATTGAGGAAATATAAAAATTTTAATTACCATTAATATTTTTATATTTCCTCAATCATGATTTTTTTTTCTGCTGAACAGTACTTCTTATCTTTAGTTCATTTGTTCATTTTATTCATTATGTCAAAGTGTATGGTTGAGAAACATTTTAACACTTTCACGATCGCTGACGTAGAATCACGTCATTTGAAAATCTGGAACTCCACCAGTGAGCGTTTCTTTTTAAATATGTATGTTATTTATTTCTTAAAAATATACCCAATATTCATATTTGTACGATCAATATACAATGGATACTAAATTCTTTGATTAGAAAGAGTATAGTTATAACGTATATCCATTTGTAATATAAAAGTGAATACAGAAAATTTTGTTTTCAAATGTTGTAATTTGTGAGAATAACGCCCACAGGCGGACCTTCCTGTCAAAAAGACAAAAGCATGCGGTCGCGAAAGTGTTAAGTTCACATCTCAAATACTTTTTGAAATGTCATGCACGCAGTGAAAAAGCACTCTTGAATTAAAAAAAAAAATAATCTGCAGAAAATTTAATTTTCTATTTTAAAGTAAACCAAAATAATATTTTTAATCAATAAAGTAACTTCATACTAGTTACACACACACACACACAAAAAAAAAAAAAAAAAAAAATGTTTCTTTATGCATCCATACTTTTTTTAAAATTCTCAAAGTTGATTGAAAATTTTCTTCATTTTCTTATTTTTAAAAGTAATCTGTCCCCTTAATACTATTACCACATCCATAGATGCCAACATTTTAATTTATTCCGGAGTACTTTTAGCTCCGCCTCCATTTCGCACCACTTTATTTATAGAAAATTTTTCTCCATTATACAACTTCGATAAAATAAGAAAAATTTACTCTTAAAAAAATAAGTGGTATGAAATGAAGGCAGAGCTAAAATACTCTGGAATAAATTAAAATGTTGGCATCTATGCCATATCATACCTATTTTGAACAATAAGGCCTATCTTTTGACGTTCCTCTAAAATATTTCACTATTTAACACAAGGGTTTTACGTATTCGTGTTTAAATAATAAAATTTTTATCCTCAAGAAAAGATGCATTAAATGATACTGGCATATATGGAAACCGGCGCTTGCGCCGCACCACCAACCGACCCAGGCTCGCTTTGTCGCTCATGCGGTCCAAAGTATTTATTGTCCCCGAAGAAGAAGTCACTGTCATCACGACAGCAGAAACCCGTCACACGACAGCAAGTACCAGCGCAGATATGGACAGCTTAGACTCCCAAAGCTTACGTCAACCCTTCGGACCGACCTAGGTTGGTCAACAGCAGGCCCGTCTGTCCCAGGTCCTGGCTGTTCCACGGTTTGACGGCCAGGAGGGCCAGCTTACCTTCTGAGGACGGTGCTCGACCATCCACAAGCCGTGCTCCCTGCGGCGTTCAACTGCACCAGTTAAGCAATGCCAACTGAGCAGGATGCACACGCTTCTCCTTTATATAAGCTGGCCTCCACTGCCACATGACAGGCCCCACTCAGGACACCAGTACACGCCCGAGTTGCTCGTGCAATCCACCCCACATGAGCACCAAGTGCCTGGAAACTTAGTCCATGTCATTTTGACGCCACAACACACGCTCATGCGCCGTCCGCTTATATTTCTGCTAGCGAAAATCACCAAAAGGATACTTGGAAGGTAGGATTGCGCTGGTTTGGTATCAGCTAGGGTAAAATCCTCTGGCGGTGAGGCAAAACCCCTATTTTTAAAGACGTCTGCTAATTTGCATCTTCGACCGCTATTGCGGGATGCATCTGAACTAGCAGAGCGTACATACCTTAGGTTGGCGGAGGAGAAACCTTCGGTACAACCATGTAGGAGCAAGCTCCTCCAACCCACTGTAGTTTGCGTTCGAATCCGCCTGGTTGCCCTTCTTTGGGATGCCTCGAGTGGCGCACTTTCTACCGCCTCGATTTGGAACGCACAGCGGAACCTCCTCGAGAAGATACTTTCCACCCTCAGCACACAGTCGTGCCAAAGTAGCACTGCAATCGCCACACTGCACCCACACCTTTACGCTCATGCCAGGAGACCTTTCCAGCACCTGCAACATGGCTAGGTGTATCAGCCCAACAAGAGCTCTCCAAAAGAGCAAGCTCCCCACTCCAGATTGAGTCACTTACACGCCACGCCAAGAGACCTTTCAAGCACTTGCTACGTGTCTTCGGTGAATTGCTGAGGAAAGGGACAAAGGATTCAACGCTCACAACCCAGACAGGGACACTTATGCGCCACGCCAAGAGACCTTTCCAGCACTTGCTACGTGTCTTAGTGTATCTCCGGGAGCGAGTCGGAAGAAACCAACATCCACACCTGTACGCTCACGCCAGAGAGACCTTTCCAGCACCTGCAACGTGGCTGGGTGTAACGACTCAGCAAGGCCCACAACCCAGAGTGAGTCACCTTTACGCCACACCAGAAGACCTTTCCAGCACCTGCAATGTGTCTGAGTGAATTATTGGGAGAGTGGGGAGGGCAGGGTAAGCAATCTGGCCAGTCTGGCACAACCGCTGTTCCTCCAAAAGACATCCTGCAATTGCTTTTCAATTGCTCTCGTCCATGCCAAACCTCGTTAGTTCACCGCAATGACGGCTATCCAGGGGCCACCGCTGGGAGGTGAGGTCTAGCTGACGAGCGTAGGAGCGCTGCCTGAGGGGTCAGCGCGTCCCACTCGGCCCCCATGACACTGGTATATATCAGAGATGCCAACATTTTAATTTATTTCGCAGCAATTTTATCCCCGTCTTTTCTTTACGACAGATTTTTTTTTTTTTTTTTTAGAGTAATTTTTTTTTCTTTTCTTTTCTTTTTTTTTTTTTGATAGTTGTTACATACAGTAGAAAATTATTCTAAAAATAATATTATAGTTTTAAAAAATTAAAGAGCACGCTTTTATAGAAATGTGAAGTAAAAAGCACAGAATATCTATCTTAGTATTAAAATGCAGGGTAAGAGAAAATCGTGTGAGTGACACACCATAATATTTACATACATTTAAATCTTTAATTAAAATAATTTAGAATTAAACAAAAGCCATTTTTAAAAAATCTCCCCTGACTGGGCTCGAACACTAGATCTTTAGTTTCGTAGCGCGGAGCTTTACCTCACAGCCACAGCGTTCACGTAGGGAAAGTCTTTTTTTACAGTATATATTTTTTGTTTGCTCCCAGAGCGGTTACAAACATACATTATACATACAAACATACATACAGGTGAAGCTAATAAAAGCGTGTTAATTAAGTGGTGTGAAATAAAGGCGGAACTAAAATACACCGGAATAAATTAAAATGTTGGCAATTATGCATTTATATAAGCTGACAGTATGAACGAACGCACACAATACAAACGCACACAGACACATACACACACACACACACACACACACACACACAAAAAAAAACCTTTTTAGAACTAATGCATTATTTAAAGGGAGTGCTTAAAGTCGGAGCTCTTTTTTTTTAAATTATTATTTTTTAAATAAGACGAAATTTCACGTTTTCCATTTAAGATGTGGTAATATAATCATTGATCATTCGTATAATCATCAATGTAAATTAACTCAACAATGAATTCACAAAGTAATGTCCAAATATGTCTAGAATATATTGTTCTAGAATATATCTGCATAAGAAAAAAAATGTAAGCTAGTGCATGATAAAAGTAATAAATACACAATAATGTAATGTAATTACGCAACACATTATTTAATTATTCTAACTACACAATGTTATTATGAAATCTATATGAATATTGAGAATTCGAAATCTTCATGTAATTTCTCAAAAAAAAAAAAAAAAAAAAAAAAAAAAAAAAAATATATATATATATATATATATATATATACCGGGTGACCCACAAGTCTGTAGACATTTTAAAAATCCATGAAAATTGAACGAATCGGCAGAATTGAACGCGTTTTGCGAAAAAGTTGTTCTTGCGAAGGGGGATCTTTCTTGGAAAAAAATAAATAAATAAATAAATTTTTCGTCGATAGAGGGCGATGAACGGATGCGTAGCAAGAAATATGCAAACCAAAGCTCTATAAATTGCACGAGTTTACCATTAACACAGCTTATTTCTTATTTTGCCTCCTAACTTCGCATACATGAAGTTTTAATTGTAATGTTGACTTGGTGGATAATGCGTTATTGGTAAAGATGCTTTCCCGCAAGTAAAAACCACCAACTGAAGCAGCAGTTAGCGGAGTTGTAACTCGTTTGTATAGTGTAATTTGTGGGGATGGCAGACACGTTGAATAGGATTTATATTATTGTAAATATTTTCATGCAAATAAATATATTTTTTCACAGAAATATGTGATTTGCACATGTACAGAGCCCTCTAGAAACAAAAAATTAACTATTTTTTTTCTTTACAAAAAAAAAAAAAAAAAAAAAAAAAAAAAAAAAACTTTTCAAGAATATCTTTTACGCAAACCGCAAAAATCTACCAATTCCTTCGATTTTTATGGAAAATTTTCAGCAGAGTGAGTTAAAAAAATTTTATTTCCAAAACAACACTTACAACTTTTCAAATACTCTCCATTAGCACGTATACACGTTTCCATTTTTTGAAACCACTTAGAAAATGTCACAGTCCATGCTTCTTTCAGAATGTCACTTAGTGCACTATTGTACACTGCAATGGCCTCTTCGTCTGACGAAAACCGCTGTCCATGAATTTTCTCTTTGGTCTTAGGTAACAGAAAGAAGTCACGCGGGGCCAGGTGAAGTGAATAGGGGGGGGGTGAGGTAACACGCGCACTATTTCCTTCACCAAAAAGTCCAATGTTCTGGCAGCCGTGTGCGCATGTGCATTGTCGTGATGCAGCAGAAGGTGCCATCTCATGGACTTTGGATGCTGTGACTTCTATGTGGTGAGGACTTTGGGAAGACAATCATTCCCGTACCATTCAGCACTGGCTGTACGACGTGTGTCCAAGGTTACAGAGGTGAGAAGCCCCATCTTCTTAAAAAAATTACCACCATCTTCTTTCCAGAGCTCCGACTTCGTCGAACTTTTGTGGGTGGTTCCTCCCCTAGAAAGCACCACACAGAAGCACCGTTTCAGGGTCATAATGGTAGACCCATGTTTCATCACCTGTGACGATAATGCTGGTGTCTTTGGACTGCCCTCCATTGAATTTTTCTAGCATAAAATGACACCAGTCCACTCTCGCCTCCTTTTGGCTTTCGGTCATCGAATGTTGCACCCAACGGGCATATCTCTTGGTAAGGCGTAGATGATTGTGAACGATAATTTGCGCTGCTGTTGACTCAATATTTAGAGTCCTTTGAATATCATAAAATTTAAAATGTGGATCTTCTTTGATCATTTCCCTCACAAGATCAATGCTTTCCTGAGTCACAGCTGTTGCTGGGCGACCGGGAAGAAGTACATCTTCAATTGACGGCCGACTCCTTGAAAACTCGCGAAACCAATTTCCAACTGTGACCCTAGAAGGGGAATCCTCGCCAAAAACACGCAGCAAAGAAGAATGACATTCTTCGGCACTTAAATTCTTTTTATAATCATAAAAAATCATTGCGCGAAAATCGCGGCGAGACAGATCCATCTTTCACCGTGTCTGACTCAACACTGCCTGTGCTTTCTTCCCGCACTGCGACAGAATCACCGCTGGGAGAGGTTACCCGCGCATGTGCCAAGGTCGAAAAACTTCGCCCTTTCAAATGAAAATAATCCCATTTTCTTCAGAATTATGGTTTACGGGCTGCTAAAAATTTTCCACATAACACTCGTATATACATACTATTTATTCATATTTATTATCCTTATTTGGCAAATCGTCGCACTTGGCGATATTTTCAATCTGACCGCAGTTGACATAAGGGATTAAAAAATGCGGACCGCAGTTGGTATAGGTGGTCATGGAGAAAGGAAAACTGCAAGTATGTCGGGCCGCAGTTGGACTACACCATTTTTTATTCAATATTGACCACCAATTTTTAATTGTAAAGCTTGCCATTAATCGTCTATTATGCATACCAAATGTCACTCTTCAAAATTATTGATGATTATTGAATAAAACAGTCCCTAAATTTGGCAACACTGCTTGTAAACGTTATATTATTTTATTAAAGTTAATGTGTTATTAAAGTTGCTCCGTCAAAAGTCGGGGCTTAAATACCCTTACGGCAATGTGTTAATTTATTCCGGAGCATTATTAATACACGCCATTTATTCATACCACTTGTTTTATAGAGGAATTTTCTCCAATACGTAACGACAAAAAAAGAAAAAAAAAAGTATTAAAATTTCCGGTTTTAACAATGCTCCGGAATAAATTAGCGGTTGGTTGGTTGGGTTTAACGTTGCACTAATTTGGAATAAATTAGGAATGTTGACAACTCAGTATAAATCAATCGCAAGGCATTTCTACAGGGGGAAAAATATTGGTATTGCCGTGGAAAAAAAGGGGGCTTTACCAGGGGCCGTGCGCCCTTTTTCAGACACTTTCAGGGATGAGAAATTTCAGTCTTTTTTACTAACCCTATTTCAGTACAGAAAACTTTATTGTATTTTTAATGTTGTGTTTAAATAGGATAAAGTTTATTTTATAAAATTAATAGCAGCGAAAAGCCGAAAATTTTTCATTCCTGAAAGTGTCTTGAAAAAAGAGAGCGGACTACTACCTCCAGCTTTACCTACATTATTAGAAAAAAAAAATCACAGTTTACTCGCAAACTAACGATATTTTATAAGAAACTATTTAACCCATTCAAGAAAGATAACACATTGCGTGTGTAATGCATTTGTAAATATATCCGCCCTACATGCGTTTCTTTTACATACTGTGTACTATGTTTATGCTGTAAAATACGTCCAGCTTTCGTATATGTACTATCATGGTAATATGTACACTCTATAATAAAGAAAACGACGCACCAAGAAGGAATTATTCGAATGGGACAAAAATTGGTAATCACATGTGGAAAAAAACAATTGATTACAGTTTCAGAAAATTTGAATGATTTAATCAAGAGAAATGGCCTCAAGTCAAAAATGCGTTGGTTCACTTCTGGCGCTTATGTACGCAGTTATTCGGCTTGATATTAATTGATAGAGTTAGCAGATGTTCTCCTGTGAAGTATCCTGCCAAATTCTGTCGAATTTGCGCGTTGGATTGGCAAAATCCCGAGCCGGTTGTAGGACCCTTTTTATGATGCTCCAAACGTCCTCAGTGGAAGAGAGATCCGGGGACTGAGCTCAACCCCATTTCCCTGAGCCGCTTATTAAGAGTCTTTGAAGTCACCGAAGTACCAGTTCCACGTAGGATCGACGATAATGATGAATTGGAGCTTTGAGTACCGCTTTGCGATTGACTGGTTCTCACTTTCTGTCCTCTCTTTAGGCCAACCGCTTCGTCCTTCACGCTGTGTTCGGCCATGGTTCACCCATTCCTGTCAATATCATCTAATAGTGGTACCGCTCCTATCGAATTGTGCGAAGTGGTGCGAAATAAAGGCGTGGCTAAAAATACTCCGTAATAAATTAATATGTTGGCAGCTATGTGTATGTATGCATTTTCTAAAGGGAAAAAAGATAAATAAAGCCTTCAGAATTGTAGCAGAGCTATTGATGTGTTCTAGATATTGAGTTTCAAAATTCGTTCATATTTATCATAATGGAAAAAAGGAAATTAATCACACAGACACATACACATGTATACATATCATAGTTACCCAAATTTCCTTATTTTCGGGAAAACTGTATACCAAAATTTTATGGTAGTGAACTTTGAGATGTTAAATCTCCGAAAATTAATATAAGAAATTCCTCTAAAAGTATAGTGGCGATTATCCACATTTTAAAATTGTAAAAGTTGGCAACTATGACACACACACACATATATATGCAAGTTTGTCTCAAAATAACAGACAAGCTCTCAATATTCAACCACTATTCGAAGGTAATAAACACAGTTGCTATAGCTACTACGTTTATCCTCTCCCCCCCCCCCCCCATTTAATCCTAGGAAAACTCTTATAAAAATTTATATTAAAAATATTTAAAATTACCGATTGTAAAACAGCATAATAGTTGGCAGCTTTGATTAAATACAGTGGTGGAAAAAACTTTAAAACTACCATTGAATTTTTTTGTTTGCATTCAAAAATTAAAATCTCTTTGTAAATTACTTTACATTTAATTATATAAAATTTAAGAAATAAAAAAATAATGCTTTTAAAATGTAAAATACGTTTATTTTCGATATAAAGTAAAAATGTGTAATGTAATCAAATGGAAAAATCTTTAAGACCAGTTTTAAAAGTGATTGCTTGCATAATGTGATGATGTCACTTTTGCGTAGTTTTGTGCGGGACAGTTGTTAGAATGACAAAAAGAAACATTTTTTAATCGTTTAGCTGAGTGTTGAATCAACTGAGATTATGGGTAGAGGAAAATTACTGAGTAAAATTGATAAAGGTAAAATCTTGGTATTTCGAGAAAGTGGAATGAGTGAAAGGCAAATCGCTAGCAAAATCGAGAGGTCTAAAACTGCAGTTCATCAAATTTTCACAGAGTTATGCAGATATGGTACAAAAAAAGGGGAGGAATGCCTTCAAAACTATCAACCAGAATGAAGAGAAGTGTTATGATAATGGCTGTATAAAACAATGTATATTCATCAGCAATAAAATTGGTTCTAAAGCTTCAAGTAACGTCTAGAACTGTTAGAAATGTTCTGAATCGTGCGGAAAACATCAAATATTTAAAATTAAAAAGCAAACCTAAGTTTGAAAAATGACACATTGAAGCAAGATTGAAATTCGCAGCATGTAATGTTTAAAAAAAAAATTTTTGGCGAAAAATAGTGTTCACAGATGAAAAGAAATTTAACTGAGATGGATGTGATGCTTTACGAAATTATTGGCATGATTTAAGACAGGATCCTATGTATTTCTCAATGCAAGTACGAGGAGGGGGGTCTGTTATGATTTTTGCAGATTTTTGTGCTCGAGGTAAAACTAATATTGTATTCACTAAAGGTAATATGAACTCTTTTGACTATCAAGATATACTGGCTAACAAATTTGTTCCATTAAAAGATGAGTTTATGCCTCAAAATTTGATTTTGTTGCAAGATAATGCGCCGGAGCACAAATCTGTTTCAACCATTTCTTGACTAACTGAAAATAACGTAAGTTTTATGGACTTTTCGGCCAAAATTCTAGACTTGAACCCCATAGAAAACATGTGGGATAACCTTGCCCGCAAGGTATATGAAAATTTTAAACAATACTGTTTCTGAGCTCAAATCTGTTATTTTAAAGCATGGGAGGAAATATCGATTCTAACATGCAAAAATCTAGCAAATTTCTCCCGAAATCGTCTTTTATAAGTAATTCGTGTGAAAAGAAAACACATGAAGTTCTAAAAATTAGAATGCAATTCTTTTAGTTGATGTTTAACTTTGTGGTCTTAAAGTTTTTTTCCACCCTTTTATGTCGTGAAAAAAAAAAAAAAAAAAAAACACTTGTATATAATATATAGTTACAACCATTCTTTTATAAAACTATGTGGAGATTTATTATTTTTTACTCTATTTACACTATTTGATGTTTCTTTTTTTCAGTAAAATTAAAATTTTTGCAATTTCCCATGTGGTCTTAAAGTTTTTTCCACCACTGTTTAATTGCTTAATATTATTTCCTTTGATTGTTTATATGTCCTAAAAAAATAGCAAAAGCCCATTTTATTTTTTAACTTATAACCATATTTTTATTTAATTTGATCTACAAAATGTAACAAGTTATTTTTATTGCACTGATAAAAAGTATAAAATGAAATATAAGTTTTCTGAAATAAATATATTTTTAGCTTTGCCACAAACTTTCTTTTATTTTAAATTCTAAAAAAGAAAAGGAGAAATATTGTTTTCTTGTGATAAAGAATAGAAAGAATCTATGCTATTTAACTTGCAGAACAAATTCTCGTAAAGTCGTTGACATTTTATAAAATATTACAGCCTTTAGATAAGATGCAATTAACCATATTTGCGAGCACGAATACCATAAACTCAGATTCTTTATTTTTTATTTTCATAGCAAGAACTTTAGGTTCAAAGTCGAAAAATCTTATTTTCTTTTTATATTTTTCTCTTTATAAGCGAAACCATAATCAATACCCTACGCAGTTAATTGCTGGAATCTAAGCACTTTCCTGAAACACTTCTCTTTTTCAATGTGAAGTCCTTGTAGTTTATGTAGCAAAGACTAGGAAATGATAATAATAAAGAGCAATTTAATTTTTTGTTCATTTTTATTACAGGTTTACTAATGTGAGAGTTGGTTACGTTCTGTAACCTTATAGGATGACAGTAAAAACGTCCTCGATCTACTACTACCTGATCGTTGTAACCATAAATTATTCCGAAACGCCGTTGAAAAGTTATAAGAATCGTTTTCCCAGGCTATAATCACGCTGGCTGATATCCTTTCCCTCCTTTAGCTTCAGGACATGGAAGCCAACACCCACTTGAAATGTTTCAGTTCATCTTGACCTTGCTGATCAAATCGAGATGATCTTTAATTAGAGCTTGATATGTCCTCGGAAGAAAATAGAGAAAAAAACGTAGTATCAGTCTCGAAAATTATCAAATCATGTAACAGCAGATGCGTCAAATGCTGTAATCGATCCTGATTTGTCAAACTGAGGCCATTTACTTTTTAAGAATACGTGCTGCAGATTTATTGAGTTTAGAAAAACTATACATTAATTACCAGTATAAATGAAATCAGGGAAGTCAATTACTATTCTTACGATATTTTTAATGGTTTTCAATCTTTATGAAGATTAAAAACATGAAAGAAGACATAATTGTTCGCTTAGAATCCATTATAGAATTCTGAAGGCTAATAGTCTCATTAGCTCAAAATATTAGCTTATATATTTCATCTATCTTTTCACAGAAATTTTCTCATTTGATAAGATGTTTAATGTATAAAATATTTTTACTTCATTTTATTTAAAACAAAATATTATTATTAGACTCAGGAAGTATAATTTCTGGAAAACTATTATAAATCTAGGGATAACATTAATGAAAGTGTTGTAGAAACACAGGTTTTAAAATAGTCTGAAATTGAAAGCCTAAAATAAAAATAAATTTAATTATTACAAAATGCAAAATTTTCCTAAAATTAAACATTTACGTAAACTTTCAAAATGTATATATCGGAGGTTTTTTTTTTTTTTCTATAAAATCCATTTCTGCTTGAACGAAATTATTATACAAGATGTTATAATGCACGTTTTTAACAGTAATCATTTTTGTTATATTAGAACTTTTAACAAATTGTGGGCAGTAGATTTTCCTATTCTGAACAGAAAACGCCGTCTTTTGGTGTTTCTTTGAAACCTTATTTAACAAAAGAATTTTAAGCATTCGAGTTTAAATAATTTAAATATTATCCCAAGATATCGATGGTGTAATTCCCCTGGGATATATATACCCCGATGGCATTTAAGAGGTCAAATATTACAGGGTGGTCACAGACCAAATTTTTTCCCTGATTCTGCCACTAGTATATTTATATAATAATTTTTTACTTAATTAATCGTACAAGCTTACTACTAAAAATTCCGAAAGAAAAATACTGGTGGAAGAATCAGGGAAAAAATTTGGTCTGTGACCACCCTGTATTAACCCTTTGCGGTGCACTGTCTTCGCCGCGAGAACACAATTATTAAGTTTCAACTGCAAAAACTCATCCCGGAAATTATTTTAAAAAAATTTTACTTTTATAGCATAGCAGAAAAGGTCGTCAATTTCTATTTTAATTTTGTTCGTGAATTCTGGTGGCAGTGTAATTTAAATGATCCCAACTACCTTGCGCCGCGAAGGGTTAATATGTAAAATCCTTTTTTTTTTTTTTTTTAATATTAATTTAGGGAAACACATAAAAACGGTTTGAAAAAAAGATTTGGGCGCAGGGTCCAAATGAGGAATATGAACACCTTTATTTTTACGTAGTAATTTTAGATTGATATCTATTTAAATAATTACTGTATATAAATTGTGGCAGTAAAATTTTCTCTTAGAAGAACCCTGCTTGGGAGTTATTTGCTTACACTCGTCCACAAAGTCTTAAATACAGTTGCCAACTTTAGCGCGAATTTTCTAATTTCATTTATTTTTGCTATTTTCATACAGAATACCGTAATTTCCGGCATATGTTTTGCAGGATATATAATAGCCAGTTTTGCACCAGAAATTTTAATTGAGAAAAAAGGTTATATTTGTACGAGCTGTTTCTTTGGGGGGGGGGGATGTATATAGATTTTTCTGTTAAATAAAATGTCTGGTAGATAAATGATACATCTTATCTGCGGATTATACGGTGAAATTTATGGCAATTCGCATATAAAATGAATAATCACATAATTTTTCATAGAGAATAATTTTGAGGACTCATGAAAACAGCTAAGTCACGGAACAAACATTCTGATTTGTTTCGCACTGTTTTAGCAGAGTTCTCAGCAGCCAGTATTTAAATACCACTTTTTATACAAAGCAGTCCTTTTATTATTTGCTCGAAGATATGTACTAGAAACGATTAATGAAGATTGCAATAAAAAAAGTAGTATTTAAAATAGAGACCTCTGAGAACCCTGTTTATAGATGTATAATACTATTCGATTAATATGATTCATAGCATTATTTTATACAGTTAAAATCCTAAATGTAGAATCAAAAGTAAGATAATCAATATTTGGGAATTAGCCGATGCTGTCATGTGAAAGATTTATACTGTGTATTCAGATAAAAAAAAATGAAAAGTAAATTTTATTCAAATAGCTTTCTTTTCTAATCGTTAGTTTATACTTATTGCTACGCACAAAAGGATTATTTATAGTAGAATGCATCGAAAAATAGATTTTTGTATTTTAAACAAAAACCCATAGTTATCTTTTTATACTAAGTTAGTGCATTATTTCTATCTTACTGGATTCGATTTTGAAATCTAATGAATTCGGAATAAGAATATTTAGATATGCATTTTGCAATTAATATTTTAGTAAACTATTTAGGGTATATAGGTTGCATGATGTATGTTACATCGCGCCACAATAAGACGTAGAATTTGTAAAATTAACTTCATTTTAGAAAACAATAACAATCATATACAAAAATTAACCATGATTATTAGGTCTACTGGAAAGTTCTGTCCTTTTGAATTAATAAAGTAACAGCAGAATGTTTTTTTTAAACAATATTTATATATGGTATTTTGCCAATTATCATCTTAAAAATTACTCAAGAATGCCTTAAATATTATCCAAGATAAATTTCCGATGTCAAGATTTTAATTCAGAAAGACAGAACTTTCCGGTAGACCTAAAAAAGTGGCAATTATTTTAATTACTTTTGCAAGAATCACTAGAATTTGGGTTTCTATTAACAAATGAGAGGTTATTAAGCAGCTAATCTTATGATTTAATATATTTTTGGATAAATGTTTTAACGCAACATGTATTTACTGAAATGGATTAAAAGTAATCCAGTATACTACCAAATCATGTATTAGGTTGGTGGGAAAGTTCGGTCGTATTGCATTAAAAAACTGAGACCGGAAATATATCCTGGACAACATTTATATGACTTTCAAGAAGGTATTTGATAAATACATTCTTAAAAGTTATATAAATGGTGTCCAAGAGAAAGTTCTATAGTGTTCGTTAAATGTTTACCTTCTTTTTAAATCATACAGTCAAACATGATTATTAAGATAAATGTCCGTTTGAATATTAAAAATATAAATGAAACAGCTCATTGACACATTTTAAAAATCCGTCATATGTAAAAAAAAGTAGTAGTGTAAATGCACCAGCGGACTCTGTATCATTAGTGGACACTTTTAAATTAAACTCTGAAAACAAGCTTTCTAATTCTTGCGTAGACTCGAGTAGCATTCAGGGTTGGTATTATACTATTGTATAGTCACAAAAAAAAAAAAAAAAAAAAAAAAAAAACGCCCCCCCCCGACCTAATTTCGCCATAAATTGTCGTAGAAACATGTGGTTGGTACCAATCGATTTGTGATAACGTCTAGTTTATAATGGTATAGTTATATTTTGCTTTCGGGGTCGTCTACATATTAAAACTGGCATCATCTTCATTTTTATCAATGGTAATCCCCATTTTTTATAATTTATTTGAATTCTTTGGATCAAATCATCACGGAAAATGGTATAGTTTATATATTATGCTCAATTTTTCATGGAGTTATAAGCTGTCAAAGTTTGGGGATGCTAATGTTAAATGAATGTGACAAACATTCATTCATATCTTCCCAAAAAATTAGTATATTCAAATTCTGTTTTTTGTTTTATGCGTTAAAATGAAGTGACCCAAACATATTCCAAGCATATTTTTGATAAAAAAACATTTTTTGAATTATGAAAATTATTAATAAATTCATATTTGAAAAAATTATGAATTATGACCTATGTTAATTTTTGCACGAATGGAACGGGCATCATCAAAAACATGGGTTTCCAAATTTACAGCTCGTTCCTAACATTATGTTTTGATTTACAGTGATATTTCATTTTTTTACTGCTGTTAGGGGGGCGTCACTTGTTATAATTTGTTTCCTCTGTGAGTCAATATCTCTATACATTTTGACGAAAAACTATTTTAATTTATGTTATTCTAATTGTTTTCTAAGAAACATTTCGATGTTTATTGGGAAAGATGGAAATCAATATTATAAATTTGCATTTTTATCAATACAAAATGTATGATACATCGATATCATGGTGTTTACTCAAAGTTTTAACAAATTTACGTAGGTTTTCTGGGCTATTCATTACAAAATTTAAGTCTCGTTTTCATTTTGCATTTATACTTTCGTAGTTGCTCTGAGGCGAATAGTGTTTATGATGGGAATATACATATCACATTTTATCGACTTACTTTTGATGATATCTACAATATACTATCGATTTTGTAGAATTCAGATTGCTTGCCTTTATTTTTTTTAAATCGAATTAATTAAATATTATTAATTAAATATTAAAAATAAAAATGCATAAATAGCCAAATAAATATTCAAGATTTTTAATTTTTTTAAACTCATGTTTAGCACACTGTAAAAAATATGTCCTATTTGCTGCCAGAAATTCTCTGTAATTTGAGAAAATACGCGAAATTTACGAAAAAATTACGTTGTCAGAACGTATTTTCTCAAATTACAGACAAATTCTGGCAGCAAATGGGACATACTTTTTTCAATGTATGGTGTGTGCCAATGAGTTTTAACTTGACTTTAGCTTGTATTTTTAGATTATAGAATACTCTGAGGCAAAACAAAATATGAAGATTACAGAAATCTATTAACAAAAGCCCGACATTTGAGGTTTTGTCTAAAACACGGCTGCGACCACTTTCGTAATGTTTAATTTGTCTGTCTGGACTTTTTCCGCTAACTGTCTCCTATTTAGTTACAAATAACAAAACATTAAACAAATGATTTTATTTGTATATTTGTTAACATGTATGTAAGTTTATAACTGTTTCTTAAGTAAATTTGTAGACAGTCAAGTTTTTTTTCTGTGTAATTAATCAAGTGCTATTTCATTTTATACATATTTCTCTTATACAAATTATTTCACTTTGTTATTTTTTATACTATAGGTTTTAAAACCAATTGTATGCTAAATAAGCTGTGGTGTAGTTATTTAAAAATAAATAAAATTATAATTTCAAAAAACTAAAGAACACGCTTTTATTAAAATGTGAACTAAAAAGAACAAAATAATTTTATATGTAAATTTTTTATTGAATAGCGCTAAGATGTCTCACAAATGAATGAAACTAATCCTTGAAATACGCTTCGAATTAGAATAAACTATCGATAAAAATGCAGATAAATATAATGTACTTTTAAAGAAAAAATAAAAGCGTGGGGTGTTCGACTTCAGTTGTCGTAAATCTTGGATCGTGACTATTTATAGAGTAATTATGAGAATGTAAGAAAGAGCACCCCGCGCTTTTATTTTTTCTTTGAAAGTACGTTATATTTATCTGCATTTTTATCAATAGTTTATTCTAATTTGAAGCTTATTTCAAGGATTAGGTTACATTCATTTGTGGGACATCTTAGCGCTATCCAATAAAAAATTTAAATTTAAAATTATTTTGTTCTTTTTAGTTCACATTTTAATAAAAGCGTGTTCTTTAGTTTTTTAAAATTATAATTTTATTTTACATTTTTTAGTCTTAAAGAAAAATCTAACCTACAACTAATGATATTCAAGTCCGGGCATTTCATTAAAATATCATTTATTTTATTTTAGTCTGAAATAAAAATAATCCTATAAGTAATGACGCTTCAATCTTTTTATTTTAATAAATTTTAATTTTTCTACGCTTTTATTATTAATGCAAAAACTGAATCTTTAAGTTATGACACTTATATTTTTACAATTTAAATATGGCAATGGGTGTAGTTCAAAAAATTTTCATTCATGTCTTCGCAGTTTAGCCGTTTCATACAATGCGTCTCCATTACACCAATCTTTACGGCTAATTTTGAGCTGCCAGGTTCTATTTGAGAAACATTCAGTGCTTTACGCAACTGCTCACCTCGTAAGATTGGCCAACTTGGACAGCAGTAAAGAGACGGGATCCAAAATTTATAATCACATAATCTACTGTGGTGCCCAACTGAAAAATATTTTTTACATTTTCCTTTCAGTTGTACCATAGCAGTATTTAGCAAAAAAATTTATCTCTGCTGGTTTGTTTAATGACTGTTGGAATGTCCGTATAATACACTTAATCTCGTCGGAAGCGTAGCCCGATAATCTCAGTCATAATATTACTTTCTCTTACCCAATATGGTAAAGAAAATATTGTTTTGGACAAAATTTTGCGAAATTGAGTTTTTGTAATAATCACAGGTTTTTGAGGTCCTCGAGAAACGAAAATAACATTTTTAGCGGTTGGTCTGTATGTGTGTTTGTGTGTCTGTTATCAGCATATCTCAAAAAACAAATAGCAGCAGAAATCCAAACACGCTATTTTAAATCTGTATCATATATTGATGCTACACTAAACTTTTCGTTGAGATCCTGCAAATGATTTGCGTACGATGGACATCAAAGACAATTAAAATATATTATGTCGATGGAGCATATTTCTGTTTAGTACAGTGTAACATCTATACGCTGTTTTAAATAAAACGGAATGCACATATTTTTTATATGCATAAAACATTCTTTTGCTCAGATTGTAATAAGGAAATCATTCAGCATTTGTTTACAGGGCTACCTAAGTTGTCAGGTATAGCAAAGTGCTACAATTAAAACTCGCACTTTGCGGGTAAAACGTGAATGTGCTGTTTTAGGATTCAAGTCGACTAGTAGAGTTAGTTCCTATCCTAACTTAAAATTGTAAATTGAAATATGCTAATATTTTGGAAACTGAATTGTATAAAAATAGAAGGAAGATTGTTTCGAGAGGTTAGTTGGTGTTAGTTGGAAGGCGAGTGACTTGAAGGATGGTAGTTAGAAAGTTAGTGTGAAGGAAAGTATGAGAGTTGAGGGAGCTAGCTGTTAGCGGCGTAGGATAGAAGAGAGTAAGTCCTGTAGCATTGTAGCGTCAGGGAATTCTCCTACATGCGAAAGATTACTCGGCCTTAGAAGCTAATTTAAATAAAAGTAGTTGAGTCCATTTGCGAGTAGTTAAGTAAAGTAAAGTAACGGAGGTTATTTATTGCTGTCAAAGCATTTAAGAGGGCTGCCCATTTAACGTGTTAAATCCAATCAAAGTCCAGCGTCCCCCTTCTTATTTAAGCTCAATTAAAGCTCCATTGATTTTATAAATCTGACTCTGTCATTTCTTCATAGACTTAAGTATTTCAGTTTGCAGCTTCAAGTCAATCTAAAGTTAAATAAGTAAGTTTGCAGCATTCAACCTGTAAGTCAACTATAAGTTAAGGAAGTTAAATGAGCATGGCGCACCATAATTCTCTACAAAGTATTTGGATATATTGGAACTATACTTAGAAATATCTGGAAGTGTATTTCATTTTGTGTCAGGTGTTTTTAATATAAAACTAAATTTAAGTACACAATATGATGTGCATATAGTTTATAGGCAATATACAAGGATACCCAAAGTTACCCTAAACGCTGTTTTCTGTTAAATGCAATTGATGAATGTGCTTTGTTACATTTTACTTTGCCGATGAACACTGCTCAAGAAGGAGAATTAATTTTTCATACCCATACAGTATATAAATTATTTTTCGAAGTTTTATTTTCACTTTTGGTTTTTTGTGCTTGGAGGTGTTCTCAATAGGAAAGTTCAAATTTTAGTGATTGATCTGTATGAATAACTGTTATTAACATAACTTAAAAACAAAGTACTGCATAAATCTATATTTATAGTACTCAAATGCAGGGTAAGAGAAAGTTGTGTGGGTGACTCACCAGATTATTTACATACTTCTATGTCTTTAAAAAAATTCAATTTTTACACTTGATGTTATACAAATAATGTGAAATCGTGTGCCTCATACGATAGCGTTATATACATATATATATAGATTTTTTGTTTGTCCTAGTACCGCTTGGAAACTGCCCGTGAGGATTTCCATAATAATGTTTTACTTTTGTCTTGTAATATGCACTATTAATATTCCTTATTAGTGAAAGAAAGCATCGAATAGGCGGGCAGAGCTCTGCATGTGTTAATAAGTAAAGTGAGTCGGGGGGGGAGGTGAAACTCGGGGGTTGGTGAGCGGAGCGAGCAGGGGGCAGAGCCCCCTAGTTAAATAAATAATCGACATACACGAAACGATAAATCTTAACATAAATATTCAATACAGTTTAGTCCTCAACAGATGATAAATTTTCCTATTTTGAACAATAAGCCCCGCTTTTCGGAGTTTTTTTGTAACGTGTGAGGCCTCCCGCAATATCTTTAGGTTTCAAGTGCTCGAAATAGCTTCTAGTTGCCCATGGAGTGTTTGGTTGAAAGAGTTAAAATCACCAGTTGGATCTAGCATTAGATGACGATGTTCTCGGTGAAAGTGTAAGGTTGAGTGTAGAAGTGTTTGGTTGGTATAAAAGACAATTGCCAGTTATTTGAATATAACGTGTCGTTTGGTTCCAGTAGAGATGTTGAAAGAGTTTAAGGGAAGTTGCGAAGTTTTTCGTATTCAGTTGAATATAAGGTAACGACACCAGTGCTCGTCACTCTTGAGGCCTTATTTTTAAAATGTTTGTTTTTTTCGCGTGGTATTCGTGTGGTATTCGTGTGGTATTCATGTATCAATATTATATTTTGGTCTATTTCATACACTGATTCTTCTAGTTGTTGTTAGACACTTTCAATTTTTCAATACATTGCGCCAATTTAAAAAATAAAAATAATAAAAATTGAACCTATAAAAATGCACCAGTGCTCGTCACTTGAAAAATGAGTTTCACCAGTAGTCGTCAGGTGTTTGCACCCGTGGTCGTCATGCAGATAAAACGCAACAATTTGCTGAATAGTTTGATTTTAATTGCACTTTTACAAAACTTAATAAAACAAACACCTTTGGCACGTACTGAGAAACTAAATCCATTCTTAGGGTTTAAAACACGATACATTAAACGGTAAAATTCAAAATATTGCGAATAAAACAAATTCATAAGCAAAATAATTTGAAAGTTTTTTGCTTTTAACAAAAGTCCTCAAAATTTTATTCGTCCTTAAAAATATCTTTACTTAAAGCAGTGGGTAAGTAGCAGGGGAAGGGGATAATGAACTCATTTCCAAGCGTAACTTTGCTCCAAATTATCGCAGCAAGATTAATTTTATCATGTTTTTATTAACTCGTATTCTTGTCTGTTGGTTTGTCCAGTACAAATCTTGCAATCGATTTTTAACTAACTTTCCGACTATCTAGACATTTGAAACTTTTAGAATATTTCAAAACATGATAACAATGCATTTTAAAAATATTTTTAGATAATAGTTTCGGGTCCCCGCTGCGTTCAGAAGTGTGTGTATGATTCAACAATCATATAACGTCCTGACTAGCTAGACATTTGAAAATTTTAGAATAGCGCAGAACACGGTGACAATGCATTTTTCAACACTTTTAGCCAATTGATTCGGGTCCCCGCTGCCTTCGGTAGCATTTATATGATTCAACAGAAAATTTAAAAACATGGTATATAAAAAGTTCTTTTTATCTTGCAATTATTTTTTATAAGCGTATGGATTGATTATGCGTACTTAACATCACACTTCAAAGGGATTTTGTGAAATATTTTGCTCTTCCTCCCCCATTAAGGGTGGGGTGGATGCAAAAACACGTTTTCAAGAGTAATCCTGCTCCAAGTTATGTCAGGAAAGCAATTTTTTGATGTGCCGATTGGTTATGCTTACCGAACATACACTATAAATTTATTTTGCGTACTTCTTTCCGACCAAATCTTGGAGAAGGGGAGCAAAAATATATTTCCATACATAACTCTGCTCTAAATTATCTTACAAAGGGGATTTTTGATATGTGAGTTGGTCATATATATCCAACACCTAGTACAAGGAGATTTTGCGAAAATCTTTCGTCTATGTGCGGTTGGCAAAAAAATAAGTTTTCAAGCTTAACTCTGCTACAAATTATTTCAGAAAGGAGATTTATTTAAGTGTCGGTGGGTTATGTGCACCCAACACGTATTATAAGGCGATTTTGCAAAATTATGGTTCCACAGGCGGGCGGACCCCAAAGCACTTTTTTGACCTTAACTCTACTCCAAATTAACTCAGAAAGGCGAATTTGTATGTGTGAGTGTTGGTTAAGTGTACGTAATATGCCTTTTGATGGGATTTCGCGAAACTTCTAAATTTACCCGTAGGAGAGGGGGAATAAAAGAAAGTTAAGCCCATGCCGAAGGCAGTGGAAGCCAATCGCATATTGCAGGATGGAAAGCTATTACAGAAGACATCGTGAATTTTACCTGCGGTTTCGACTGAATTCAAAGTTTTTTTTTATTTTTTTTATTTATGATAATTATATGGAATTTTTCAGATTTTATTTAAATATAGGGACCAGCAACGGGGGCAAAACCTGCTAGTATTATTCTACACATCAATCCAATGTTATCAAAAATTATGGATCTTAATGTTACAATTTTAATTATTTTAGAATATCAGTCAATCAAGGTAATTTTGATCAACATTTTGCTATTTTCCATTCTCCTAAATATATAATACTCAAAATATTTTCATAATTATTGACATAGAATGAAAAAATATAGACTTAATTATAACTTAATCTTATTATACTTAGCAAATATATCTGGCATAAACACAAAATTAATACTTTTATTCGTTTCAGTTTTACTCGGCCATTATGGGTGATTTTGAGCCACCATAAAATATATAAATAAGATACTATTTTTTAAGTAAAATAAGAGCTATAAAAAAGTTTAAACTTTTTAAAAAAGGCTTATACATAATCCGAAATTTTTTAAATGCAGTTCCCATTATCATATTTTTTTAGTCTTTCAACTAATGTAACACTATATATGCCAGACAGGCAAAGAATAGCCTTTTGATCTTCTTTTTATATACGAGGGAGTTAAAAAAAAATATTTTTTTCTACCCATAGTCTTTACTTGCCCTCTTACCCCCACCCGCTTTTCTATGTCTCAGATGCTACTCTGTATTTATAAAAAGCTTTCTTTTTGCCGAAACGTCAGTGGAGGCCCTCTGTTGAGACTCAAAACGGTTTTGGGCTGTGTCTGTCTGTCTGTCTGTTTGTTTGTCTGTCTGTCGCGCGATAGCGGCCGCAAAAATAGCGCTATTGACTTGAAATTTGGTACACGTGTTCATGAGCCCCACGAAATAAGCTGTATAGTTTTTGGTATGTACTCCATTTGTAGTTCGTATACAGGGACACGCCAAAGTTTTTCTTATCATTACGGCCTATGGGAGGAATTTGTATGTATCGCGATAGCGGCCGGAAAAATAGCGCTATTGACTTGAAATTTGGTACACGTGTTCATGAGCCCCACGAAATCAGCTGTATAGTTTTTGGTATGTACTCTATTTGTAGTTCGTATACTGGGACACGCCAAAGTTTTTCTTATCATTACGGCCTATGGGAGGAATTTGTATGTATCGCGATAGCGGCCGCAAAAATAGCGCTATTGACTTGAAATTTGGTACACGTGTTCATGAGCCCCACGAAATCAGCTGTATAGGTTTTGGTATGTACTCCATTTGTAATTCGTATACAGGGACACGCCAAAGTTTTTCTTATCATTACGGCCTATGGGAGGAATTTGTATGTATCACGATAGCGGCCACAAAAATCACGCTATTGACTTGCAATTTGGTACACGTGTTCATGTGCCCCCCGAAATCAGCTGTATAGTTTTGGGTGTGTATTCCATTTGTAATTCGTGTACAGGGATAACGCCAAAGTTTTTCTTATCATTACGGCCTATGGGAGGAATTTGTATGTATCGCGATAGCGGCCGCAAAAATAGCGCTATTGACTTGAAATTTGGTACACGTGTTCATGAGCCCCACGAAATCAGCTGTATAGTTTTTGGTATGTACTCCATTTGTAGTTCGTATACAGGGACACGCCAAAGTTTTTCTTATCATTACGGCCTATGGGAGGAATTTGTATGTATCGCGATTGCGGCCGCAAAAATAGCGCTATTGACTTGAAATTTGGTACACGTGTTCATGAGCCCCACAAAATCAGCTGTATAGTTTTTGGTATGTACTCCATTTGTAGTTCGTATACAGGGACACGCCAAAGTTTTTCTTATCATTACGGCCTATGGGAGGAATTTGTATGTATCACGATAGCGGCCACAAAAATCACGCTATTGACTTGCAATTTGGTACACGTGTTCATGTGCCCCACGAAATCAGCTGTATAGTTTTGGGTGTGTATTCCATTTGTAATTCGTGTACAGGGATAACGCCAAAGTTTTTCTTATCATTACGGCCTATGGGAGGAATTTGTATGTATCGCGATAGCGGCCGCAAAAATAGCGCTATTGACTTGAAATTTGGTACACGTGTTCATGAGCCCCACGAAATCAGCTGTATAGTTTTTGGTATGTACTCCATTTGTAGTTCGTATACAGGGACACGCCAAAGTTTTTCTTATCATTACGGCCTATGGGAGGAATTTGTATGTATCGCGATTGCGGCCGCAAAAATAGCGCTATTGACTTGAAATTTGGTACACGTGTTCATGGGCCCCACGAAATCAGCTGTATAGTTTTTGGTATGTACTCCATTTGTAGTTCGTATACAGGGACACGCCAAAGTTTTTCTTATCATTACGGCCTATGGGAGGAATTTGTATGTATCACAATTGCGGCCACAAAAATCACGCTATTGACTTGCAATTTGGTACACGTGTTCATGTGCCCCACGAAATCAGCTGTATAGTTTTGGGTGTGTATTCCATTTGTAATTCGTGTACAGGGATAACGCCAAAGTTTTTCTTATCATTACGGCCTATGGGAGGAATTTGTATGTACCGCGATAGCAGCCACAAAAATCACGCTTTCGACTTGCAATTTGGTACACATGTTCATAAGCCCAACGGAATCAGCTGTATAGTTTTAGGTGTGTATTCCATTTGTAGTTCGTGTACAGGGACACGCCAAAAATTTTCTATCATTACGGCCTATGGGAAGAATCTGTATGTACCGCGACAGCCGCCTCAAAAATCAAGCTATTGATTTCAATTTTTGCCGAAACGTCAGTGGAGGCCCTCTGTTGAGACTCAAAAGGATTTTGGGTTCCGTCGGTCCGTCCGTCTGTCTGTCTGTCTGTCGTGCGATAGCGGCCGTAAAAACCACGCTATTGACTTGAAACTTTGTACACATGTGCATGATCCCCACGAAATTAACTGTATAGTTTTGGGTGTGCATTCCATTTGTAGTTCGTGTACAGGGACACGCCAAAGTTTTTTTTATCATTACTGCCTATGCGAAGAATTTGTATGTACCGCGATAGCGGCCCCATAAATAACGCTATAGACTTGCAATTTGGTACACATATTCACGAGCCCAACGGAATTAGCTGTATAGTGTTAGGTGTGTATTCCCTTTGTTGTTCGTGTACAGGGACACGCCAAAATTTTTCTTATCCTTACGGCCTATGGGAAGAATTTGTATGTACCGCAATAGCGGCCGCAAAAATCCTTCGATTGACTTGCAAATTTGCGCACACATTCCAGCTTTCCATATAAGTAGCTGTATAATTTTCATTGCTATATTTTTTATAAACTGTGTACAGGGACACGCCAAAATTCTTAACATTACGGCGTATGGGGTGAATTTCGTTTAAACGCATTTTAATATCATTACTTTGAAATGAAGAAAATGAAACTAGAGTACGTGAGTATAGATGCTTAAACTTATGTTGCTTGAAGAAAATATGTGCTCTTAAGCTTTCTAATTAATGTACAGGACCTTACAAAAGTGTTCTGACAATGTCACTTAGTCATCCAAACGATGTTAAATTTGGAACAATTATTAATTTTAAACGCAAAATAAGCTGAATAGTTTTTACTGGTGTATACAATGTTTATGGTTCGTTTACAAAGACACACGAAAGAATTTCGTAACATTAGAGCCTATGGACGAATTTTTAATTTAAGCGCGCACTTTAATGCGTTTATGCTGAATTGAACTTAATAAAGTTAACATACATTATAAAGATGCTTAAAATCATGTTTACTCTAAAAAAAGGTTATGTATAGACTAAATAATTTATGGGACAACACAAAATAATTCCGAGTATGTACTGTAATCATCCAAATGATGTCAAATTAGTGTGAAAGATTAATGAGTTATAATTAATTAGATTTATTCTTATTATTGGCGTTTATAATGACTGTGGCTACTTTTCCGGGATACATAAAGGAATTTCGTACTTTTATGGTGTATAGTCGGTATTTCTTAAAAGTGTATTTTAACATGGTTACAACCCATCAAATATAATGAAATTTTATTAGAATTTTAAAAGCCTGTTTTCATGTTGAAAATTGTGGGCATAGAATTGATAATTAGTTTAAAGGTTACGCAAAATATTTCCGATATGCTATGTAATTTTTTTTGTATGAAATTCGGTATTTATGAATTTCCGGGAAATAATACAAGACCGTCGTTTAATAAGAATGCATATTGTTGCGTACTTGGGGGTTTGTAAGTTGTCCGAGATTGAAAGGCGAAACTTGCAAAAATTCAGTGATTTATTCACAGAAAGTTCCAAAAGAATACAGGTCTATAAACCAAGTATCAGCTTCAATTCAACCAGTAAACATAGCTTAAACAACAGCCGTTAACAGCAAAACAACAGTACAAACTGTTTAGCAATATCACATAAAGCAAGTCTCATTCAAAGAGGCTCAAAGCAAAGCATTTGACGAAACCGACACTGATCTGAGATTGGAAGCCTTGGCTAAAAAAATGCTCCTTTTATACTATTCTATCGAACACAGACTGTTCTGGAAAATTATCGTATCTCATCAGCCAATGAGATTAGAGGTTCCAAATTTGGTGTATCCCTAATAAGGATTTTCTCGCCAAGGTCGCCAAAAAAATCGCCAAGGAGGGAAACAGTCGCCAAATTCGGCGCCAAATCCATTTCTTCCCTTATTGGAGCTTTTCAATTCGTTTTTAAAGGAAAATTAGGCTATTTTAACGCTAAAACGACTAGAAATGCACAAAATTAGCATTTTATCGACTTACTAAGCCTCTTTGAAAAAATTTATACAAAAATAAATGCAATTATTTACAATTCCGTAACACTTTATATGATATACAAATAGGTATAGAAAGAGAGATACAGCGGGGGGTTGAGGGGGGCGGCAGCCCCCCTCAGAAATGTATCTGATTATGGTAATAAGTCGATCGAATCAATATATACTATTATATAATAAGAAATAAATAAAAATGACCTATTGAAAAATGTCTGATGCAAATAGGACGTTGAGGCTCCTGATCTGCAGATCCACTAGTCATATAATATTTCTAAACGCTATAGGAACCAATTAAGGTGATACTACTGAATATATCACTTCTCACACCTCCCCCCCCCCCCCCCAAAAAAAAAAAAAAAAAAAAAAAAGCAACACAAGTTTTTTTTTTTTTTTTATTAAAAGATTCATTTATATATTTCATTTGTTTATCTTATATAAGTAATATAATATATAAATAGAAAGCTTGTTTAAGAAACGTTTTTTTATGTTTAATATTTTCTACATATATTCTTACTCACCTGTAACAACTTAACCAAAAGCCTTAATATAATTTTGAACCGACTCACAGTTATGCTGATTATGAAATTAAGCGCTTGTATTTTATCACTTTCGAAATTATATGAATTAAACTATTTAATCACGACCAATAAAAAATTTATAAACACATAAAATGCATAATAATGTGCTTAAATGATATTTAGAGTTTGTAACTAATTAAATATGAAGCAACTTTAAAACATTACTTAAATACATCTTTGGAAAAGCATTACATCATAAAAATTTAAAATACATTAGACAGATGTATAGAGTAATCATGTCCGTTTTTTTTTTTTTTTTTAAATATATAGCAGAAAACTAGAAAAGGCTTTTTATAACTAAATATGTTTATGTGCCATTGCTTAATTTTTCCAGCAAATTACAATGAACAATTGTAAGAGGTTTAATGTCAGTCTTAGTGAATTAAAGTTACCATTATTGACTTTATTTAAATAAGCTAAACAAAAGTTATAAGTGCAATACAGGTCCTAGTGTTGGGGTCAAAATACGCTTGTTTACATTTACAAGGCTCCCTGACGACTACTGGAGCCGGTAGTCCAATTAAAGTAAGAATTATATCATCATAATTCTAAACGAAAATATAGTATTTTTAATCAAAAAAAGTTACCCAGTTATCAAAAATGTTAAAACACCAGTGTTCGTCAGGGATGACGAACACTGGTAAAATGTGCAAAATATGCACCAGTAGCCGTCATACCTTAAAAATCTTTATATTATGTTAAATTTTAAAAAGTCGCACATAAATCGTATTCTACATTTCATAAATATTACGTACAATGCTTTATGTGCAATGTCAAATACAACAAACAACAAAATATAGCAAGAAATACGTATCTCTTCCCTTAGTCGTTTGCTTTACGTTGACTCAATCCAATTGTCATTTAACGCATCTTCACCCAGTTTGCTTCTCTCTACCCTTCCCCAATTCTTGAAATCGAACTTTTTGTGTGATAAGAAACAGAAAGCTTTGGAGAATCCAATGCGCGGGCGGATTCAAATTCATACAGGTTATTAAATGCTTATTTTAACACGTCTTTTAAGAGGGTGACGACTACTGGTGCAGATTATAGGGGTGACGAGCACTGGTGTCGTTACCTTAGGTATTTTTTATGTTGGGTATTTTACTGAAAATAAAGTGAGTAGTTCTCTATCTTATTGCTTTAAAATGAGACTTCCGAATTAGGGAGGTTTGTATTTTTAGGATTAAGTATTCTGACGGCGTTAATATTCAAGCCTCTAGATGTTGCTAAGTGATTCGGAATACTCAGGTGTTAATATTTACAAATGTGATTTTGTGCGAGCTCATATCTTAAGCTAATTCAAGCGGGGAAGTTAACTCCAGATCTGGTGAGTTTATTACATTATAGTTTCTTGAGATCTAAAATCTCTTTAAGTTAAATAAGTTTGAAATCTGTGTGTATTTCCCAGCCGTAAAAGTTAAAATAAAGAAAGTTATTTTTTATATGACTTGTCTTCATTTGTATCGTCGACATTTTCTAGTAATTAAAATGGGAGATAATGCAGAGGCTGTAAACCAGCCGTTACACCTTTAAATCGTTACTGTATTAAACAAAAGAATTATAAATATTTCAGCTTAAATAATTTATACACTGTAAAAATATTTAATTTTTTTATCGTAAATTTTATGGTGAGCCATAAAATTTACGGCAAATGAATGGCAAACTACGGCTAATACAACAAATAAAAATAAAATTTACGGCTAAAGTTTGGCAGAGAGGTTTAAATTTTTACAGTGTAAACTTAAACCTCAGAAATTGATAAAATAAAATGTCTCTGCTGGGGAAAAAAAAAAAAAAAAAAAAAAAAGACTTGTGCGGCTGTATTCTGATATTCGTCCTAGATAGGGTTAAATATTTTAAACTTGAATGCGCATTAACATTTTTTTGTTCTATTTTGAATCGTCATTGCTTTTCATATCATTCTGAAAAAGCACCACAGAACTGGCGTTTATAAGTAATTAGTAAAGAATTCTGAATAGACACCATAAAATGCATGATTGTTTCGGGTCGAAAGAGAACACTACCCTTCGTTAGGCGAACAAAGAAGGCATGAGTGCTATTGCATTTTATGGTGTTTATTCAAAGTTTTTTACTTATTATTCATATCATTATATTCTTCTGAATATATAAACAAGCATGCAATTAAAATGTATGTGATAATCGTCTCTTTGTGTTGTTTTGTTATTTCTAAAATATGCAATATATTTTATTTATTCTTTAAATAAATCTTTTTTTTATATAGATGTTGAAATATCATACATAGAATGAAATCTAATAACATTGAATAACTGTTAATATAACTATTACCGTATTAATATAATTATTATTGTACTGTTAATGTATTAATGCTCTGATACAGATTTTTTAATGTAAACGAAAAAGTATTTTAATAAATACATTTTTTTTTTTTTTAATCTAAGTATAAATAAATTCCATTCTGATAGAAATGAAATAATTTTACATGTTAATTCGAATGCTTGCTCCATTGAAGGATTTTTCAACCTATCAACTGCAACATAATAACAGCTACCTTATTAATATTTTCCCTTATAGACAGTTATACTAAAATAAACAAAATAAGAATGAATAAAAGTAATTAGTATAAAAAGTATTTAGGTTTTCCCCGCATTTGCTACAATTAATTGATGATGAAGAATTTACGCCTTTAAGATAATACGACCTTAGATTCCCTTTCACTTCTTAATAAAATCCAATTGCATCTTCCAATGAATACAGAATATTAGTTCTGTGTGTTCATTTTTCCTTTTACTTAGCAATTAATGGAATATCATCACGGTCATTCTGACTTGAGAGAGCCATTGACCATGACCCTTGAGAGTTTTAGACATATCCTGAGCACCATAAAAACTAAGTACCATCCACCTCCGCAACATATAGCAACATCTCACGGAATCTGATCGATAGTCAGGTGTTTCAAAATCAGGCCAAGGGCAACAGATATTATTGGACGATACACTTAAGGTGCCTGACAGAAGCAGTTGCAATATAAATATGAAATATGTAGTAGTTATTAGTTGAATGTCAGTTTCAAAAAATAATAATAACTTTTCAAAGCTCAGTTGAATAAAGTGGCTTGTGTAATTTAAATAAAATAATAGTAGTATATATATATATATATTAGGTCTACTGGAAAGTTCTGCCCATTTGCATTAATAATATGACAACAGAAATTTTTGTTTATCAACATTTATGAAGTACTTTACCAATTATCGTTTTAAAAGTTATCCAAGCATATACCAAGATAAATTTCCGATGTTAGTATTTTAATTTGAAAGTACAGAACTTTCCGGTAGACCTGATTTATATACACACGTACATACACATATATGCATAGTTTTCTAAAACGTTTAACATGTAGTTTCCTAAAATATTATTTAATATATAAAATATTATTTTGTATGGACTTTTTTAAATAGAACCCTGAGTATTTTTCACAAGTTATTTGTTAAGTACTTGTATGTTTCACAAGTTGATTTTCGCTAAGAGAAAGTTCTCACTGATTATGTACACATTCACATGTATATATATATATATATATATATATATATATATATATATGCACACAGTCGTAAGACAAAAGTTGGGGGACACTTTCAAATTTTGAATTTTTAGTGAAATACCCTAAAAAAAAAATCTATTGGATTCTCTCGGAATTTTAGGGATGAAAAGAACATGTTATAGTTTATATTATTCAATTAAAAGTTTTGTCTCAAAGGCGAAAAGGGGATCAGTTACAAATTAAACAAAAACGAAGTGATCGGTAACATTATGTAAAAAATAATGCTTGTAATGCGTTGTAGGTAGGATAGGTAGCATATGATTATTATACTTATTTCAATTCCATTTATTTATATAAGCATATCACGTATATTCATGGAAATATAAAAGATTTTTTAACAACAGGGACAGTTTTTCGTACTTTTTTATATTTGTAATAACATACAGGGCTTGCAAACCAATGAAATTTCATCTCTAGAAAACTTGACATAATACATTAGACACAACGTAGTGCAATCGAGCATAAAAAAAGTTAAATATTTGATAAACTATGAGAATTTCTGCTAAATAATGTTTAAATGTGTTAACAAAGTGTTAACACAACAACATGTTTAAATGTGTTAACAAAGTGTTAACACCATGTTAACTTTGTTAACATGGCAAGTGTTAACAAAGTTTCTATTTCATAATTTATTAGCGAAATATATAGAGTTATTATGAAAAAATAAATAAATAAATATCCTAAAAATTCAGACACATATCAGTGATAGAAAGCAAGTGCACTCAAGGAGAAGCAAAATCACAAGAGGCTTTTACCCGACTCTTTATTTGGATTTAACGCGCACTTTGTTGTATCGAATTAATTAAAAAAAAAAAAAAAAAAAAGATAAAACCACCTTAAGATCTTGTTTCCCTTTAAGTGTGACAGATATTCAACTAATTCTATGAACGATATTGTTCTGAAAATTCACGATAGTTTCTCGGTTAATTTCTTGGAGTCTTTCTACATATTTGACTTGTAAATTGTGGAAAAGAAACCTTTTTATAAAGCATTTTTAAAACGCCCAAGAACAATATAACATTTGAAAGTTTTTGACTAACAAAATTGTTAATGGGGAAATGTATTTGCAGAATCATTTAATAAGTTGGAAAAATTAATTGTATTTAAAATGGAATTTGTAAAATTTAAGACTAACTGTGAGTTAATAGTTCTATAACTTAGTTTTCTAGGAAGTTTTATATTAAGTAAAGAAGCATGTCAATGCAATAAATAAAAACCAACATCACTAAAATGAGAACTGAAGATTAGAATAGTAAACTTTAAAAAATAGTTACAGAAACGCTTTACAGCATCAAATGTATATTTATGAATATCCTTCCAATTCTAATTTAGACTAAACTTTTTTTTTAATTAACTAATTGTTGCATAATGGTATGCTTAATATACATATATGTCAGATAATATACACTGGTTCTCATAATTATAAGGACACCCGTTTTTCTACATCAACAAAACACTGAACACAATTATTTAAACAAATATATTTTTTATTAATTTAAATTTCATTAATAGACTATATTTAAAAAGTTTTATCGTTTTTCGATCTTAAAACCTTTAAATACAGTCAAAAAGATGATTTTTCAGGTGTTCACAATTATAAGGACAGCTCAAATCTTAGTAATTTTTTTTTTCAGTTATTCTTTAAATTAATATTTTATGGGGTTTCTTTTTAGGGTGAAACAGTCAAACATTTTCTCTGGTATATATATATACATTTTTCTAAATATTCAGTTTCAATACCATTTCACACAGCATAGATGATATTCTGAATACATTTAAACTATTTAAAATTGCTTTCCACTTGCATGCACTTTTCTTATATGATAAGTTAAGGTTTTTTCAACTTTTAGCCCACGGGAAAGGCAATAATACAGAAGTTTCTTTCTTCCAACTATTTCCTATTGCTCTTGAAGTAGAGCAAAAATGTAAGTCTTGTTGAAAAAAATATTATTACCCCCACCCCTCCAAAAAAAAAAAAAAAAAAAAAAAAAAAATCTAACAAAAATCTGAGAATTCCACTTTTAAAATTTGCGAATATTCTCTTGATGTCCATAATAATAGAAAATATTACTAATCCTTCTGCCTTGAGTAGATACAGCTCCCCAGATTACCATACATCCACCTTTAAAATGCCCGATCAGGGTTCGTACGGGCCTTATTTTTCCCCTGAGTCTTATACCAATAATTTTGTTGCACGAGTTTCGTTATAGAATAAGTCTATACGATTAAGGTGAATTTTATTGCTTCAGAATACTGGTGTGAGACTCAGGGAAAAAATAAGGCCCGTACGAAACCTGCCGATTCATATCTGCCTTTAAAAAAACTGATCTGTCTTTCGCTATCTTCAGACCGTGCCAGTAACTGTTAAAACCATTTGGTTAATCAGGAATAAAAATTTTTTCATTCGAAAATGCAACATTTTACCATTTAATATTGTCTTTATTCAACTTTAACACAGATGTTCTTTCCCCCATTAAATGCTTATTGATTATTACAGGTTTTTTATTCATTTTAACATATTATTAATTATTTTAAACATGTATAAATGTGGACCCTAAACTTTCGTTAAAAATTACGAGCAAATTCAGCAGCAGTCATTATGAGTAGGACAGTAAGAGGAATTATGAGTCTTCGATCTCTGTAAAACAACTCTGATTTTGCATCAGAACCAGCAGTTCAACGTTTGATCACATTTCCTTCAGCAATTTTAGATCTTCAAATTTCATTAGCAATTCAGTGGATTGAAATAATCCTTCCACTTAAAAAGCACATTTATCATACTTCACTACATGAACGTTCTTTTTTTCGAGGAATTATCAGTAATGTCCGTCCAAGAAAAATTGAAGGCTTATATATGAATTAATCTAGCCCAGAAGTTAACAAATTCACATGTCAACCGTAATTTATCCGCTAGTAAGTTAAATAAAACCAAAAAATCTTGATTGTCCCTATAATTATGAACATCTAAAAACAGGAAAAAAAAAGTATTTTACATAAATTTTTATCAATTTTGTTTAATATTAAAAGAATTATAGCAGTTTTGGTTTTTAGAATACTAGATATATTAAGTGCACTTAGTATAATCTTGTTCACAATTATTTTTACATTAGTTATTTCAAAACATAAAGTGTCCTTATAAATATGAGAAGGAGTGTATATATATATATATATATACATATATTCTTTGCTGCAATAACACAATTGGAGAAATTTAACACATAATGTTAAAGAAATTTGGGAATAATTATGCCTTAAAAACATATTTTCATTCATCCAAAATACTATTTAAGCAATCTTTTTTTTTTTTTTTTTTTTTTTTTTTTTTTAATTACGACTGAAAATATTAAAAGCAAATAATCAGGGTGGTCACAGACATCATTTTTTTCCCGATTCTTCCGCCAATATTTTTCTTTCGGAATTTTTAATACTATGTTTACACCATTAATTATGTAAAAATTATCATATAAATATTCTGGTGGAAGAATCGGGGAAAAAAGGCGGGTCTGTAACCACCCTGATAGTAGCTGCTACCATTCTTAATGTCATTTTGTTAAAAGAAATAATTTAAAATTAGGCGTTATTAATTTGAAATCAGTAAATCTTTGTGTCATTTTCGTCTCATAAGATGTGCTTGTGAGAGTGTAGAAAATAATTTCTTTGTTGAAAAATTTTAAGTCTTCTGTGAGTAACCTTATTGTCAACTAAAATAAATATAACATTAAAAAAAGGTATTTTTCTTTATTATGCAAAATTTATTGAGAAAGGAGTGACATAATTCCTACGACAGGTTTTACAAAATACTTCTGACGTCTGAAACAAAATTAATAAATTATTGTTATTTCTTTCAAAGAATTATAAGGTATTTATAAATTAAATAGAATAAAATATTAAATTTGGAATATTTATAATAATATTTATAATAAAATATTAATATCTGAAATATTTAAATTTGGTGTTTGTTTTCGGGAAAATGTCTAAGCTGTGAATGATAAGTATGCGAAAGCTTTTTTTTTTTTTTTTTTCATTTAAAGTTTTAACTGGTTTAAGGAACTACAAAAGATTTTATGATTTTAAAATTTTATGATTTTATTATCAGGATAATTTTCGAAATAAAAGTATACAATTTAAAAGAATCTAGCAGATTCCTATTAAAATTAGCCGTAATTTTTCAAGACAGTTCTCTTTTCTTTCTTTTTGACTATTTATTATGACACAACTATTGTAATCTTGCAGTATATATAATAATTTGAAATTTTGAAAGCTACATCTTATATTACCCAGTCTTTGAAAAATATTTATAGATAACCTCTATATAACCATATTATGATTAAATATTAAGTGTTATAATTTGTCAAAATAGGGAAATTGCATCAACTCTGTCAGTTTTTTGAAATTGTTGCACGATAATGCTTTTCAAAGAGCAAAAGAAATATTGCTAAATTAATGGTGTATATTTCATTTTACTGTTAAATTTTTTAAAGAGAGAGTTGAATAATAGCTAGTAAATCATAATTTTGTTAACCCTTTGAGGAATAAGGTTTTCCGAAGATAAAGCATACTTTCTCCTATAACTACATAAACATTTAACAATTGTACAAGGGACACGTATTTTTACAGAGTTTTTATGTATCCGCATTCTTACGATTAATTAACTCAAGGTGATAATTATGTAGATAAATTTATATGTTATTTATTAGATATATTATAATTGTATTTTTGTTTCTTTCATAATACTATTTCATGCATTTATTTACATCTTGACTATAATATGCACATCCATACTTGCCAACTTGCTATTTAATATTCCATAGTGGTGTTAGCCCCGCCTTCTTTTTCCCACCAGTATCTTTCTAGAGTATTTTTCTTTTTATTTAATCGTAATTGCATTTGTAGAATATTACTGTAAAACTTTACTGGTGTGAAAAAATGGGCTGGACTAACAACACTACGAAAAATTAATTAGGATGTTGGCAAGTATGTGCACATCTGTATAGAAGTTATTGTAATTTAAAATGAGTGGAGTTTTGATTCAATGTGTTAATATAAATAACTTAAATGAGAACTTTGCACCTGTGGGAATACTGTATTTCGTTTTCGTTGAAAAGAAAGTGGAACTTTCCTGCTTTTAAAAAATAGAGCCATATTGGCCCAGGGGTGTGAAAATAAAAAAGAGTTAATATCAAAACAACCAGAATTAATGAAAATATTAGAACAAAAGTAATAAATGAATTTTTTTCACGTTAACTTATAAAAGTAACATTTCGAAGAAAATTTCCGGGATGAATTTTTGCAGTTGGGAATTAAAATTTCAGGGGTTGTTGTCCCCGCCTTTTTTTCAGGACACTTTCAGGAATGCCAAATTTCCGCTTGTTTAGTCACCATTTTTTTCTTAAAGAATTTTTTACAGTATTTTGAAAGTAACAAGTTGTGATTAAACAGGACAGAAAATATTGCATAAAAATAATGGTAGCAAAGAAAGAAAGCATAAATCTCTCATTTCTGAAAATGTCCTGAAAAAAAAAAAGGGCGGAGACTATGACCCCTGAAATTAAGTGATGCATAAACGCATCACTGCCCTCCAAGGGTTTAATTGAAAAATGTTATTCTTGCAAAATTACTAAAAATTTTCAAAATGTAGATTTCCTTTTTCTGAATTTTCTTAAGGATATAAAGTAATAATAATTATTTAAATATTAGTTTTACAGGAACGTTTAAACAGTACTGTAGCGAAATTATTATGAGATTGATTAAGTCGGTGAAAATAAGTATCTTTCTTCGAAGGAAAATCATATATTTATAATACACGTATCCAAGCACATTCACTTTCATTAAATTCGTCCTTTATTCTCAGTCATTCCTAACTTAATTTATCGCAAAACAGGTTTATAGAAAAAAAAAGTTTTCAAAACATAGAATGAATTAAACAGAATCAATTTCATCTCGATTTGATAAACAAACTCTCACTGTTTACGTATCATCCACTCACGCTAGTCCAATACTTTGTCCATGAAACTTGACTGATAGTATCTTCCACAAAGATCTTAAGAGAGAAAGAAAGAGAATTCGTAAGAAGTCTATCATAAAAGTTGATGTTATCGCTTTTATTTAATCGTCATGAATGTGTTTTTAATAAATTTCCTTATTAGATAAAGCATTAGCTTTGCGGGAGATATGTAACTTCAGATCTACAGGCTTCTTTAAAGCTATATCTTTAATATCTATAGATTGACCTCACAAGCCAAACAGGTGGGAGCAAACTTGATTTTTGATGATGGTTTTTGATAAACTGTTTAAGGGGTTGAGCAAGTGTTTTGATAACTGAGATTTAGGTATGATAGTTTATTACGAGATTATTAAAATATCCATTAATATTTTTGAAGAGGAAACTCTAGTCTACCTTGGATTTATTGTATCTGTTCATCTGAAGATTGTAAAACATGATTTCCAAATAATATAAGTGGTAAAATTAGCTATAGCAAGAACTGTTGTTGATGAATGGAGTCTCTATCTTACATTTAAAGTCTATATGAATAACGGTATTTTTAAAAGTATGCTTACACTCCGGATGCAGACCCCTTCACCACCTCCAATTTGTAATCACCCAATCTTCGTTTGTGAACACATAGCCTCCTTAACTAGATGCCTGTCGCGTAGCTCGGAAACTAGGCAACAGTTGAAGCGGTAGACAGCGCCACCTAGTACAGATTATGAGACTTTTTTATTCAACTGTCACCAATAATTTAAAGAAGTGATACATGTTATATATAATCGACGTTTCTTCGATTCTATTCGCCTTTTATGTATATCATATCCCACTTACAAAAATTTTTGGTGGCTGTTGAATAAAAAAGTCGCGCAATCTGTACCAGGTGGCGCTGTCTACCGTTTCAATTGTTGTCTAGTTCCCGAGGTACGCGACAGGCATCTAGTTAAGGAGGCTGTGGTCAACATCATCTTATGTTAAAGCTAATTTATATTACAGGGAAACAACTGACAGTGAATCAACCAGCAAACGATATAGTATCGGTTAGCATGTGACACACAGTGTTGCAAGAACTGGCGGATTTTTTATTTAATAATCCCCAATAATTCTGAGATGTAATATTTGATATACATAATAGACTATCAATCTTCGAAGTGATTAGACCAACGTTACAATTAAAAATTATTGGTGGTTAGTGAATAAAAAATCCGCCAGATCTGGCAACACTGGTTGTCAATTATGGACATATTAAACAATGTTCATCAATTTTTTGCTTATATAAAAAGTACATATTCTATGTATGTGGAAAGCATATGCGAAAGGTTTGATACAGAAGAAAATTCGTAGAAAATGAAATGATATATGAGCTCGATAACTTAAAAAATTTCGCAATTAATATATGTTTCATTTGGAAAACTATACATTAGAATTCGTAGAGCTGTATGAAAAATTTATTAAATTCATATGCACAGAGAGAGTGGATAAAATACGAAACGTTCGTTAAAAAAAAAAAAAAAAAAAAAGAAAAAAAGAAAAAAAAAAAACGAACAGTATGAAACTTTTAGATTATATTTATTCGAACAACAATCGAAAGCAACGTTTTCTGCAAAATAAATTATTATTTTTTATTTATTTATCACAAAAATTACTTGTTTCGTTAATGTTCATTAAATTTGCTCTTTGGAAATAAATAACACGAAACACAACGGGTTTCTTATTTTTATTCATTTTTATTTTATGTTACCAGTATTTAGTTACCAATATTTAATAAATGTAAAAAAGTATTTTTTTTTTTTTTTTTTTTTTTTTTGTTAAACTTTAAAACATCTAAATAAAAATATTTCATTAATATGGATGTAGTTTTAGTTTATTTTAAAATCTAAGTAGACACTAACAAGAATTCTATATATTAAAACATAATGCTCTTATTTAAGATCAAAATAGAGCAATTTGAATTCGTGCAAACGTTTTTGAACGAGTTGGAAACGTTTATTTTATAAAATTTCCCTGTGACTAGATTATAAGGCAAAAAAAAAAAAAAAAAACGAGAAAGAAGTATTGCATCAAAACTATTCATACTTCTCAATAAAATCCTCTTAAAAAAAAAAAAAAAAAAAAAAAAAAAGTCACTTTTAATCCTAAACCAAAAAGATGTATTTGGATTTATCGTAAGCAATGTGAAATAAAATGTAAACAAAAAAAATATTAATATATGAAAAGTTCAAGTTTGAATAAAAATTATGAAGGCAAGTATATAAAGGGAATGATGTTGCATTATCTAACTGGAGTTTTAGTTGAAGGAATAGTAAATTGGAGCAAGAAAGACTTTGGTTCATGGTGCAGAAAGCGTGAGGAGTTTTTTTTTTTTTTTGGCTTTTAAATAATGGTATTTAGGGAATATCACCAATATTCCAAATATCTAAGTGCCTCAAACAATAAAAATTAAAAAAAAAAAAAAAAAAAACTATTTTTATATCTAGATAATTCATTTAAATAGAATTAAAATGATTTTATTTCATAATTCCTATTTTTAAAATAAAGACCAAAGTAATGACCAACAAACCCTTTTCCAATATCATGATTTTTTTTATATATATATAGTCTTTTGATATTCCTCGTGGTTTTCCTTTTTTTTTTTTTTTTTTTTTTTATACGCCATTTTTTAAGTGATTATAAAAGAAAGAAAAAAAAGAAGAAAACTCCAGATTTTGCGCTAAACACTGAATATTTTGAAAGTTGCCTTTGGAAAATTTCAATATTTTGCTTGTAATTTAGAAAAACAATTTAAAATTTCAAGTTCCTACTGTTCTGAAATTTTTATTTGTTAATTTTAACAGTTTCATATATTACTGGACAGTTTCAGAAAGTGGGAGTTATTTTTTCGATGAATTTACACATTAAATATTCCCAATATTTCAATTTTTAAAATGTTTTCCTGAAAATCAAACTAAAGACGCACACACATGTTCCTCCAAGCAGTGATGCCAGATTTTGCGACATTTTTTTAAATTCAATATCCAAACTAGATTTTAAATGTAACAGCTGCCTAAACACTTTGAATATTAATCGTCTATTATGTATATCAAATATCACTTTTTAAAATTATTGGTGGCTATTAAATAAAAATGGAGCAATATCTGACAACACTGCCTCTAAGCTCTACCAAATTTATTAGGACCCGGATCCTATTTCTTTCAGACAGAAATACAGCGTCGGCCCCCATTTGCAATAGACCAATTAGAATTTTGATAGTAAGAAATATTTTATTTCAAAATCTAATTGATTACAAATAAGTAAAGAGGAAAAGTCTGGGACGAAAATTGGACTCGAATAATAAATTAAACTCTATTTCGGAAATAATTTTTATAACTATAAAATAATATTTATTTGGAAAATTTCTCCCTTAAATGACCATTTTGAATTAAATAAATTACACACTAAAAAATAATCGTCAGCACTGCGGAAGGCATCAGAGACTGGTTTCTTTATTTGTTGTATTAAAAACACCGACCTGTTGTATGGGCAAAGCCTGGCTAGTTTAATTTTAAGCTGTCCTTTTAAAGCGAAGTAAAATGCTTCTTTTTTTAATTATACTTGTAAAATATCATTACCGCTAATTAATATAATAAAGTTACATGGATTCTTGGATTTTGATACACGGGATGTTCTCCGAAACAAGGTTCCATTCGCAAAGCAAATGGTAGCTTTTGGAAACTGGAGACAGATTCGCATTTAAATGAATCGATTGAATCTTTTGTTAAAAAATTTAGAAATATAACTTGTATGAATTTATAAGTACATTTTTTGTAGATGAGTTTGTGAATCTTTAAGTGATGGTATATAAAATATTCTAAACGAAGAGCTACTTTTTTACTTAACCCTTAAACGCCTGATTGTTTTTAAATCAACTTAAAATCGCTTTAATTCTTTCCTCTATTAAATGAATCATGGAAAAAATAATTTTAAAAATTATATTTTATTTTAACTATGGTTTACAGATAAAAAGCAATTTGTTGCCAATCGGCAAACATGAGGCATTAGAGCTTCAATGTTATTCTAATAATACTTTAGAAGACAAAATTGGGTATGTTGCCGAATGCAACACTCGGCATTTAAGGGTTAAAAGGTTGAAAAAAATTAAGCATTAGCGGATTAGAACAATTATTTAAATTAGTATATTTAGGATTTTTGCTACTTAACTAGAATACTTAATTTGCTAGATAAAGATAATAATAAAAAATGCAAAAATTTTTCTCTGAACCACGCAATAAAAATTCTCGAATACAAAAGTCAATAAAAGTTAATGTATAAATTGTGAAACCATGACAGGCTCAAGTATTGCACTTCCGTATTGTTGATCAGTTGATTAACGTTTTAATATAAATTACATCATGGGAAAAACTATCTATTCATCCGCTTTTTACAACAATTTAATGACTACCTTAAACCTAGCATTTTGTGTCCTTGCAGAATATTTCAGTAAAAGTGATTCAAATGCCAGCCTACTTAAGCAATACCGATTGAAGATTCCTTTTCAAGCTCACGAATTTCTCATTCAGAAAATAAACATTTTCAGGGGTACATTTGCTTGATTCCACATTTTCTCTGTCCTAATTATTTGTAAGGGTCGTGATCTTCGGGGTACAGGGCCAAGGTGGAGAAAAAAAACCTCTTTTCTTTTGAAGAAATGATCACGATTATAGGAGAGTCTGTTGTACACCAGGTGATTTTTAACACCTATCACGTATTTAACGAGATTTTTTAAAGTATGGGTAAACATTGGAAATACGAAAGTAAAATATTTGAAGATCTCACCCACGCAAAGGGTTCAACTGCAAATGAAATAGTGTTGAAGAATATACGTTGCTTCCCTTAAAGTTATGTTTTAAGATATGCTTATGTTTGCATGATTTACTCAGAAAATATTGTTAGTAAAATTATAAGAAAATTCTTATTGTTGGATTTTATATAAGAATTCAAATAACGATACTCTATTCAGGCCTGAAAAAAAATATATATATATATATATATTTAATACATATAGTTCTTTTTTTCTTTACTTTTACATTGTGCGGTTCAGAAATAATCGTTTAATAAAATTATTATGACAAATAATTGTAACTTTTATGTACTTTTCTTCCTGTAGTTTGTATTAACAAAATATTTTTTAATATTATAATAATATTTAAAAAAGAAACATTTTTTTTTCTTGTCATTCATTTAATAATTTCAGCTTGTGCACGTGGCTTAAAGTTTGAAAATTTTCGTCATTTTTTAGTTATTTTCGGGAACTTTTTATTTTTGAGAAAAAAAATTACTTTTAAAATGCATTTTTTACGTAATAACTTCACCCTAAACTTATTTTGTAAACATTAATCGTGAAAAAAAAAAAATAAATAAATAAATAAATAAATACAGGGGAGAAAAAATGCAAAATCATTGAAGATATTTCAAAATTCAGGCCTTTTGTGCAGGCAGAAAATGGTATTAAAATATATAATAATAATAATAATAATTTATTTGTAGTATAGATACTAAAAACAAAGTATAACTTTAGTACAACTAATTCAAAACATCTTTATTAAAAATATCCAATTATTTGAAAAATTACTTCGAGCTTTCGACTCATATTCGTAGAGTCTTCCTGAGGGTTTAAAACACTATAAAAACATTTTCGTCAAAAATATAGAGGATAAAAAATGTAATTGAAATATAAGTCCATAAATATAAAGTTCATTTAAAAAGTAGACCAGTTCAATAAAAAGGTAGATTTCACATGTCTTGTTTTACTATGTCAAAAAGTTCAAATTTATAATTCAACACATCTTGGAACTGATAAGTATCTTCGAGAATTACCACTGAGTACTATATATGCACATGTTTTATCATTCTAAAAAGTTCAACATTTAAAACTTAATACTTGTCTGTAATGACAAATTTAGTAAAATATATATTTATATACACTTATGTCCATAAATTAAGGATAATGCCAGCTGAGGCAAATAAAGGTTCAGAAACAAAACAAACATGACTTATTCATAAAGTACATTTATTAAACAAAAGATCAAGAACAAAAAAAGCGGTTTATGTTGGATACCATTTATAAAAACTACGATTTTTGCTCCCTGAAGCAATTACAAAAAATACCTTACAAAAACTTAACATTACATGGTTGGTATGATGGTTAATACATTGTATGTCTCTCAGATGATTAAATACAGTCCTTACAACGCCTAGGAATGTTGAGTGTTAAATTATTGATCTGATCTTGGGGAAGATTACTCTATTCAGTAAGCAATGCTCTCCGAAGTTCCGGTACACATGTAGGAGTTGGTTGACGGACTACAACTCATCGGAAAAGCATGTCCTACACATGCTCTATCGGATTCTAGTCAGGTAAGAATGCTGGCCATTTCATGCGGGGGATAGCTTCAGATTGTAGGCATCCGTGTTCAACGTTTGCACGGTGAGGACGCGCATTGTCATCCATAAACACAAATTCTGGGCTCATGGCACCCCTAAACAAACGTACATGTTGCTCCCGAATGATGTCCCGATAAATTTGGCCTATCATTCTTCCGATTTGAACATGCAGATCTGTTCTGGTGCCCAATATCATTCCCCCCCCCCCCCACCCCTCAAACGTGCACTCCTGCCCCACAGTAATGGTGTCGTTCAATGATGTTGTTTTGGTGGTAATGGGTACCTGACGTTCTACATATGAAAGTCTGGCGTGAATCACACTGCAAGCTAAACCTGGACTCGTCGGAAAACATCACACAAGCTCACTGTGCCGCTGTTCACATTGCATGTTTTCTACTCCAAGTTAACCGCTGGCACAGTGCATTGCCGTGAGTGGAACACATCTAACAGGCCTGCGAGCATATAGACCAATATCTCCCAAACGTCTATACACGGTTTGTCTTGAAACTGTGGTACTCGTGGCTGCAGACAGCTGAAGAGACAGGTCTGATGCTGTGCTTTATCTGCTTATTTTGGCAGTTACTGCCAAATACCGGTGGTCATTCGGCATTGTAACTCGGGGCCGACCAGTACTGTAACGTCGACTGGCATTTTCATCATTTTTGAATCGTTGCCAAAGCCTAGAGATGACATTTTGGGCGATTCTAAGTTCCCCCGATACTTCTATCTGAGTACGCCCACATTCTAGTCGGCCGATAATTCTATCACGCAAAAAATTATCTACATGCGTTCTCTGTGTCATAACCATTCGGTTGTGAAACTGAGCTGCACACAGAACGCTTGTGAACAATTTTCCTTCTTTGCTCCCATTCCTTATCTACCCCCTTCTTACACTTTCGTCATTGTAACATCATATCGGCGTCATCTGATGGCTTCCTATAATTTGCATATTATTCTTAAAGATGTGTGTGGTATTTCTACAGGTGAAATTTTTACATTAAAGTTCGATTTCAGTGTGAATCTGAATTATCCTTAATTAATGGACATGAGTGTATATAGTTAAATTTCCCATAAGTCTTGTTTACTATTCACAATTTTTTTTTTTTACATTTATAATTTGACACTCCCCTGTAAACGACGGATTTCATAGAAAATTATCACCAACCACATGAATAAAATGACAAAAGTTATATTTTTAATACAAATATTCATTAAGACAAGTGATAAATATATAATAGGAAATCACATTTAAACTCCATGCACGTATAGATCATATATTGAGTTAGAACTATGAATTGAAAGTTTTATTGAAGAATACTTGTAAAGTGTTAGCATACTGCGCACCCTGGTAGAAATTTTTTTTAACATGATGTAATATACGAAACTTATTTATTTTAATAACTCTAGCCAAAGATTATGAATAGAATAAGAGGGATAATCATTACATACTTCCTTTTCTCTTTTTATAATTTCAATTGTTTCTCTAATAAGGGCAATTCGTTTTTTATTAGTTTGATAAATTATTTTAGCATCTTCAAAAGACATTTTTAAGGGATTTTTACTAGCATACCTTGCAAGTGCTGACTTTTGATAGTTATTTTTTAAATCTGAAATATGTTCTTGAATTCTTCCTTTTAAAGGGCGGGTAGTCATACCTATATAATATAGTTGTTGATTAAAATCATTTTGGAAGTGAATTTGAAATTTGGAAGTGAATTTGCAGGATGTTTTAAAAACGATGTAAGTTTTTCTTTTAAAAGAAGTTCAACGGCAAAAGGAAAAAAAAAACAAAAAAACAACAACATATGTATAGTAATGGAAAGTTTTATAAAATTTTAGCTTTCTATTAAAAGAAAGATCATCGTGTTATGTGCATCTACACATTTAAAATGTATAAAAATTGATATTATTCATAAATATGATTATGACTAAAATAAAAGAAAACTTTAATGAATATAGTCTCTGAAGGGTTACGGGAGATAAGCGAGTAGAAAGGCATCCTGAGACGCAACTATTTTAAAATTTTGTGCTAAGCAAAAATATCTAGCTTTTCCATATTTTATAAAATGAAACATGTTTTATTTGTTATCAAATTTAAATTTTTAAAATAAAGAAAATTGAATTATGTTAAATATGAACAATATATTATTATTATTATTATTATTATTTTGTTATATTTATTCAAATTGTCTGCTATATATTTTTTTTTACTGCTGCTAATAATAATAATAAATATTTTGTCTCTTAATTTGGACACACAATTTCCAATGAATTAGAAAAAACATGTCAGAGTTTCTAGAAACGTTTACTAGCGGCGTAAGTATGCAAAACCTGTTATTATGATCTGGGGAATATTCTGCTGGTATCGAAGTGCTGCTATTTGAGAGTAAACCGAAAACCACACAACACCTAGACATATTGGCAGATCAGGTGCATCCTGCAATGTTACATTTTTGCTCCGAATGTGACGAATTTTTCATAGATAATAATGCAACTATATACCGACCCATAATCGTTCGAGATTGGTTCAATGATCATAAATCTGTTTTCCAGCAGCTTTCCTGGCCGCCATAAAGTCCAGATATTAATCGTATAGAAAGCGTTTGGGATATGTTGGAAAAGCCTATTGGGCATCAATCTCCTCTTCCGTCGAATTTACTGGATCTTAACGCATGTGTATGGCATTATCTGGACAAACAGTGGGGGATCAAATTATTTGAAAATTCTTTTATTTTAACAATTTTTCGATTTTCTAAAAAATACTGGACAAAATGGCTTTGAACTTCAGACATGTAAAGAACATTTAAAAACTCATATTTTACACTATCGATTTAGTCAGGAGTGCATTTAGGAGACTAACCACAAGTTGAGAAGAAGCACAAAGACTTTGGATCATCCAGTACTATAAAAAGCTACAAATGACTTGTAACTTTAACACATTGTTGCACTTACTTTCCATTCTACAATAAATCCAAAACAAACAAAGGCGATTCTACTCGTGAAGGGGTGGACGCTATCACTGAGATAAGCATTTCCCGAAATTTTGTCTCTGACGGTTTCCTTCCACCCCCATTTTGGTAAAATCGCATCAGAATTGACTCATCCGTCATAAAGCTCATTGGACTGTAAACGGTAAACATACGGCACTACGTACAGTATCTGTATGTTACTTTTTTTCTTCTTCTAGGAATTGCAACATTATTTAGGCAAGTCTCACTTTTTTTTTCAAAAATTATTAATATTTTTAGCAAGTTTTTTGTTTATAACAAGAATGGATTTCTAAAAAGTTTTACAAAACTTGCAGAAAAATTGACAAAACATTAGAGAAACATGATTCTGAAACATAAAATTCACACATGTAATATTCACTGAAATATGAGCATTTACAGTATTTTTATTTTTTTTTTTACTGCGCATGCGCAAAACATAGAGGAAAAAATATTAAATAAATTGAAAGCTAGATATATTAGGTAACTTATGTCAAAAGTTCATTTGAATAGAGTAAAAAATTAAAGAAATTGTTGACAAAAGAACGAGCTAGATTTTAGATATTTTCCAGCGTTGAAATTTCATAAAGGAATTTTCACATGCAACATATTTAATTTGAAGATCCAATTATTTCAACCGTGCTATAAAAGTTCTTTTTTGTGAAAAACCCTTTCTGAACTCACAAATCTTGGTAAGGAAAAAAAAAAATGTTAAATTTACAAGCCCATAAGGGTTTTTTCACAAATAAGAAGTTTTGCAGTGTGGTTATAGTAACTGGATCTCCAAATTAAATATTTTGCATGTGAAAAACCTCTTATGAAATTTAAACTCTAGAAAAAATTTAAAATCTAGCTCATTCACTCGCCGATGTGTTGCTTAATTTTTATTCTATTCAACTTTTGACAAAAGTTGTCCAATGTAAAGCAGTAAAAAAAAAAAAAAGAAAAAAAAAAAATGTTTAGTATAAATATCTCAACGAATTTACGCGCGTTAATTTTATGTTTCAGAATAATGTTTTTCTAATATTTTGTTAATTTTTCCGCAATTTTTGCAAAATTTAATGGAAATCTATTCTTGTTATAAGCAAAAAACTTGCAAAATAATAATAATAACTTTGAAAAAAAAAAAAAAAAAAAAGTAAAAAATATCTACCTAAATAATTGTGCAACCCCTCCCTCCCCTCCAAATTAAATAAATAAAATAAAATAAAAATATTGTACATAGTGCATGAAAGAATGTGTTAAAATTACAAGTTTTTGTAGCTTTTTATGATACAGTGGGATCCAAAGCATTTGTGCTTTCCATCAATTTGTGGTTGGTCCTCAAATTGCACTTGTGACTAAAACGGTAGTTGAAAATGTGAGTTTTTAAATGTTCTTTGCATGTATGAATTTCAAAGCCATTTCGTTTAGTATTTATTTTTTATTTATTTTTTATTTTTTTTAGAAAACTGGAAAAATGTCAAAATGTCAAAATAATTCTAATAATTTGATCACCCAATGTAACTTTAAGAAACTTTCAAAATCGATGCCCTCACGAATACGGTCTGTTATCCGTGTAAAAAGAGGTTCAATGTGTAAGAGAAGATCCAACAAAATATTAATCTAATTCATTGGCGAGTGTGTGTATCATGTCGAGTAACGGACTTGACTTTAAATCAAATTACACACACACACAATAAATAAATAAATGAAGCTAACGTGAATACTTTGAACAATACATATATCTTCTGAATCTATCTAGCAAATAATATTTAAATAGAAAGTTGCAAAATGTGTTATTTTAACACCAAAATCTATGTTAACGGACTCAACACAAAGTGGAAGATAAAATATTTTAAGCAAATATTGAATATGATACTTAAATAAATTTATTTAGATGAAAATTAAAAAGAAAAATTTCTAAAAATCACTGAACTCATATTAGAATTTATTTATCATATTTTGCTTTCTCTTAGTCGTTGAAGAGCTTCAAGGCAACTTTAGTGACCATTATTTAGTTATGATCATGCTGACAGCATATGAAGATGATTGGATGTTGTCTTTCTTTCTTTCTTTTTATCAAAGAGAGTAAACATAAATGAAATAAGTTCACACATAACCAAGGTTATGCTGCGAATCTGACAAAAAATAGGAAGGTCCAAACCTAGAAATCTTTTCGTTTTCCCAAAGTCTTTTTAAAAGCAAGTAGAATGCAGAATTCTCGGATTATAATCCCCATAAAGTTAAGAATAAACTTAATTCAATTATCTTTTTGGTGCAGTTTTTGAAACACGCAATATTACGAGAATCGAATAGCTTTATTCAAGGAACTTATAAATTACTTGGGCACGTTTTTAACATTTAGAGTTAAAGTTTCCTGCAACTCTATCATCAAAGTAATTGATAATTCTTCAATAATTAAAGTGTAGAGAAATATGTACTTAAAATCCCTACGTTAAGCTTTGTGTGTATTTGAAACATCATTAAATAAGCTTTCAAATATTGTAGTTGTAAAAAAAAAAAAAAAAAAAAAAAAAGATAGAATAATTTGGAATAAAAGGGCGGGCATGTGAATCACTGCCAAGATGTGCTTCGATTTAACATTTATTGGCATTCATAAGAGAATTAAAGTTTTCTTTTGCTTTATTATTTATTTAAAACTTATTTTACATTATCCTTGAAAGAAAATGTTTAGGGGATTATTTTATTGTAGCTTTCAGCAGTGCACTGCGTATTGCGGTATAAAGCATCGAAAAGCTGGTTTTAAATGTTAAAGAATCTAAACTTTACAAGGAACCACTATCAAATGAAAAATGAAAAAAAAAAAACCATTTTACATGTGAGGCGAGTAAAAGCAGGCACGAGTGCTGCATGAAAGAAGAAACTTAAATGTTACTATTTTCACCCTGCATATTTGCTTACTTTTTTTTTTTTGTCTTGATGTAATGTTCTGTTTAATTATTTCATTCTAAAATAAATATACCTTTTTCTTTTTAATTTTGTCGTATTTTCTTACAAAGTTCTTATTCTTCAATTAATATCATTAAAGATATTTTGTGCTGTATGTAAACGTATTATGAATATACTTCCTCCGTCACTGAAAATATGGACAAGAATAAAAGCAGACTTTTTTAATGAAGATTTTATTAACTCATCCAATAAAAGATAATAATTAAACTCTTGAAAGAGAAATTAATTTAAAAATATGAAAATAATTAATTTTCTTTTTTAAATTTTACCTACATCTATATACATATCACTATATTACACGTATAGTTATATAAAAAGTATGTACGAGTAGGTATATTCTCATAAATAATAAGTAAATTTGGTAGTTTGAAGTCCAAAGCATAAAGTATAAAACCTCCATATTATCTCTGACAAGTGAATTTACAATACAACTACAAAGAACAGTAAATTAACAATGTTCAGAAACCATTAAAGTGAAGTGTGTAGTTAGTGACATAAGATTACATAATCTCTATCCTATTTACGTGCGACCCATTACTTTACAATTACGATAAAGCTTTCTGTATGAATATAGTGGTAGTAAAAAAATCAACAATTTCTCATCCCTCAAAGTGTCTTGTAAAATGACAGAAGAATACAACGCCTGGTTACAAAATATATCAAAGGTGGTAATTTAGCGCAAAGTTTAGCGCTCCCCTTTTTATATAAATAATAATAATAATAATAATAATAATAATAAAATAAGGGTTTATCAACAATATAATAGAAAAAAAATATCTTTTCAAAAATAGTGGTGAGAGTTCTGAGGTAAATTAATACCTCTGAAAATATATATCCGCTGCCTGCACTTTTCTTTTTCTTTTTTGCTTCTCGTTGAATATGATTTTTAGAAATATACTGTAAATTTCTTTTGTAGAAAATAAAACTTAATGCTATACACCTAACAATGTAAAAAATAAAGACGAAAAGGATGAAAGGTCCTTGCTCGAATTGCAACACCAAAAGATTCAAAGGGCGTGTAATGAAACAAAAGAATGTAATAAGACCATCTCTTAAATTCAAATTATAACCTTGAACCATTTTTCAGTACCATATATATATATATATATATATATATATATATATATATATATTTAATCTTAACTATTTTAAAATAACAATTAAACTGACGTATATGTATCAAAGTTATAAATTTACAAATTTTAAATTTCACTTTCAGAAAAAAAAATTTCATTTTACTCGAGTTACTTCATTGTTTCATTGTCTTAATTAAATACTCAATTGTGTTGTATCTACATCGAAAGCTTATTTTGTATAAATTCGTAATTCGTAAATATCTAAAAATAAAAATATGGTTTTACATTTTTCATAGGCTTTCAGTAAAATTATTTGAACAACTATTCTCTTTATATATGTAGCAGAAAACCTATTTTTTTGTGTACTTTTCAATGTATCATTATGTTATATTTTCGTATAAAAAACCATTTAATGAATCTTCATTCAACTGCAATGCAACATTTCAAATTGTAGAAATTCAACCTTTTTATTTCAGTCTATGTCCAGTAATTGTTTCAATTATTTATGTAATAAAAAAATATTATTTTAAATAAAATATTATAATTAAATGGTATTTTAAATAAAAATTAAAATATACATTATTAAAAATAGAGAAAACTTAATAAAAACCGGCACACAGCCATTTTAAAATTTGTTTAGTGAAATCATCAAAAATTGGAAATTAATCCATGAGAAAACTTAAAATTCGCATACGAAATTCATTTAATTTTTCATAATTTCATTTATAAAGCACTGCTGAACTGATTTTCGTAATCTCAAAACGGCATCATATGTCAGTTTTCTCAATATGTTATCATCCCAATATGGTAATTTTCACCAACTCTTTCATAGGCATGGAATTGTCACTCATTTAAAATAAACTACTACCAGAATTTACGAACTAAAAGAAAAGAAATAAATGAAGTTTTTCCGCAATATTATTTTAGTAAAACTTTGTAAAAAATTTCCGGGACGAGTTTTTGCAATTGGGAATTAAAATTAAGTGGGATATAATATATTCCACCACCACTGAAAAGTTTAAGGATTTTTTGTAATTTTCATATTAAATATAATTTTTATTTGTATTTTAACATAGCATGCACAGTCATTTTCATTTATTTTTCATTATTATAAATAGCAGCTTTAAAATTTTTGATATGCAATATATTTTTATAAATTTGTCTTTTATAATTTGTCACTGCTAAAACATTTATAGTCTTAACCCCTTAACGCGCGCTGTCCTCGCTGCGAGGACGCAAAATTTAAGATCCAGCTGCAAAAATTCATCCCGGAAATTTTTTAGCAAAAATTTACGTTTATAACATACCAGGAAAGGCCGGTTTTTTTAACCTTAAAATTTAAAATTTCTTTTAGTTTAGTTTAGTTCATGAATTCCGGTGGCAGTATAATTTATATATTCGAATTGTCTTGCGCCGCAAAGGGTTATGACAGGGATGGAACGCGGGCGCAGAATTCATACCGAAATCTGTCTAAGAAATTTCTCTACCTATAATATCGTTGATTTAAGAAGAAGAACATTTTCTTACATTGATAGTGGTATGAATTCTGCGCCCGTGTTCCATCCCTGTTATTATTATTTAAAAATCCATAGCATGCTTGCTAATCAGAAGTATAGTATTAAATTTGTACATAACTTGTTCAAAAAAAAAAAAAAAAAAAAAGAACTTGCTGAAAGAAGTATTTGGCAATTCTGAATTCAGAAAACGAAAAATTATTAACAGCACTATTTTATGGGCATGTACCATTATTTTTATTATCCCTACTATTATTTTGTCTTTGTGTATAAAAACTTTTATTCAATTATTTCATTCGCCTTATCTTCTTAATATGTATTAAAAAATTTCAACACAATTTACTGAAATGCTGAAGCTATTCGTAGCTTATTGTATCCACAGTCATGTGAAATCGAATCTTGCTCGTTGATGTAGGCAATTTTTATTATATTTCACTGTTGTTTTCTGATTTAATATAATTTATTTTACTATACTTCGGTAATCCTTTTTTTTTTTTTACTTTTAACCTTAAAATATAAATCATATGTATAATGGCTCAACACTAAAATATGTCGTTCACCTAAATTCCATTTGAATACCTTAGTTTTCAAGACCAGCATCAATCATCTTACTCTTTATAAACAGTAGCTTGAGAAGTACCATGTTACGGGAGACTGTCTATTTTTTATTTTATTTTTCTTGGCTTAATGCATTTTTATCTGGTTAGTGTATACAGTTTCTCTCCTGTCTTTCCATCTCATTATCGAATACTATCCCTTGCAGGTAAAATGGATCACTAAGCAGAACTGCGAAAACAGGAGTGGCAACTAATTCAACACAAGAGGTGGTCATATGAGACCTTCTTGTGAAGGTATTGAATATCATCAACTAACTATCGCCCACCAGCAAATGACAGCTACCGTGATTTCTTGATGCCTTTTCATTCACGACGAGCGTTCTGGCCTTGGACATTGGTTCTCTCTCACTCTCAATAACCTCGACATGCCTGCCCCCTCCCCTTAAAAAAATTTTTTTTGGCTTTGGTCTTCTTAAGATCGCAGGTGTTCTCTTTAACCTTGGCCTAGAAAAAAGAACGCCATCATTAAATCTTCTTTATATAAATCCAATCCGTCCCAAACACTTGATGACAGGCCAAGTAAAAGTAAAAGGGTTTCTTTGTATTAATGTCATGAACCACATATACTTTCTTCCACTTCACACTAGTGGTGACTGGTACAGCACGATCAAAAAGATAAATGAATAAAAATGAAAACAGGATGGTTTTAATTATCTTCGGTATGGATATCTTTATATTTAAGTTTTATTTTTTCCATTTCATAGTGTTAGAACTTTCTATGTAGAGTTTATACACTGTAATTAAATGCGAATTTTTTTTTTTTAAGGATAGGATTAAGCACACGTGCGCTACCATTTCTTGAATCTTAGTATTAATATAATCTCCTAAAAATGTGAAAATGAAGTGGAATATATTTTGTTATCTTTCAAACTGGAAAGGCGAATAAAACATATAATGTGCAAAAGTTATCTTCCCCATTGAAAAATGTAACGAGAAAATAAAACTTTAATATTTAAATTTTTTAATTTAATCATTAAAAAAAAAAAAAAAAAAAAAAAAATGGTGATTAATATATTTTTAAAGCCTGTGTTTTAAAAGGAATTTTTCTTTTTCTTTTTCGTTTTAGACAGTATATAATATTGGCAAGAACTGAGACTAATATACGGGAGAAAAATCTCATAATACTGCAGTCCAAGGCACTGGTCTGGCACTTTGTAGAATAGGCTAAATGATGGTATCGGTATGAAATGGGCGTTGGGAAATGTGTAATTGAATTTTTTTTTATGAATGGTAGCTCAACTAGTACAATCATCAGTCTGGGTCACAAATTTGCCATTAAAGTGCTGGGGATAACGACAAGGATACCCCTGCTGTAGTAGGAAATCGCTTTCCAAACAGAAACTCGTGGTGCAAGTCCAGTGTGTCTAAACCGCAGACAGCTTGGTTCCAAGCGTTCATCTGGCATTCTTACCAACACATAGCCCATCACTGCAGCCCACTCAGTTTTTGGTATGTTTCCAGATGAGAGTGTTTTTATGTCAATGAGGAGTGTATATTAGTAAGAAGGATGATAGGCGAGTTCTTGGAACCAAGCGCACACCTGGTACATTTCCTCAGCTTTTAAGAAAATGTCCTTTCCTTTCAAATAAGGTCATATACAATATTTCAGCATTTTATCGTAAAAAGTCTACGATATACAAAAAGGCTTACGTAAACCATTTTCCAATATCTTGACATAAGTTCTCAGTAAGGGAAAAAAGATAATCACCAGATCTTGTTTGAACAATCAATGATACATAACACAAAGATACATAAACAAATATAGAGAAGAAAATGTAAATGATGATAGATGATACTATAAAACAATGATAATATAAACAAATATACAGATTTACAGTTTAACTTACAACAAATTCATTAACAATTTTGCTTAAACATTTCTCTAGATATTTTTATCAAACTATGTAAAAATCTCGGGCATGATCTTATTAAGGAAGGAGGCACATTCGTCTTGATTTTGCCTCCAAGGTTCTAGCACATGTTTTTTGAACCTGAAGAAAAAAGCCACGCCTTTTCGAAACAAGTACTGCTTGGTTTTATTTTATGGTGTGTGAAGAAGTTTTTAAATTTAAATATGTTGTTTTAGTCAGCTAAATTATATAAATTATTTTAAAAATTGGTTGTTCTAGTTTTGTATATACCTTAATTTTTCAAATTTATTGCAACATTTCTCGTGAATCTGTAAAGTAATTGAAATTAATTTTCATAACGTTAACAATTATTTTCTACAATTAACTAAATAATGGTGTAGTGCTATTTTTAAAAGAAGGTAGTTATTTAAAATTAAAAGTAATATGTGAATAGGGATAAGATTACAAAAAAAAGTAGTTAGAAACATTGGATTTTTTTTCTTTTTAACTTTCTCTTACTCATATATATGGTAGAGAAAGTATTTTTTTGGGGTCAAATTTCCGAAATTGAATTTTTGTTATATTTACACGTTTTGACGTCCCCTGAATCGGAAAAAACAGGTTTTCAGCGGCTGGTCTGTGTGTGCGTCTGTGTGTCTGTCCGTGTGTATGTTATCAGCATATCTCAAGAATAAATAGCATTAGGAAGTCCAAACTTTGTATTCTAAATCTGTAGCACATAGAAGTGGTACACTCAACATGTCGTTGAGATCAAACAAATTGTTCGTGTACAGGGACACCCAAGAGAATTGAAATACATTACGCCTATGGAGGAAATTGCAAGTTTAGCATCTATAGGCTGCACTAAACAAAATAAAATGAATATATATTTTTTATAGGCATAAGTGCATGTTTCATGTAGAATATGGTATAAAAATCCTTAACTGTTCGTTTACAGGGGTACACAAAAGAACCAAAATATAGTGGGTCAATATTTGAAAATTGATAGAAGTGCATTTCAGGCTGTGCTATATGTTATTAATATAGGATTATATTTAAGTGCACAAAGTGGTCTGTACATAATTTTAAAAAGAGGTACAGGACTGCCAATAGTTAAGTGCAAACATTATTTTTTACTGAATGTAATTAGTGGAAGAGCTTTATTATATAATATTTTACCATATTCAGTAAAACTGCTCAGAAATTAAAATTAATATCTCATGTACATGTGGTGCATAAAGTATTTTTAAAATTAAATATTTAGCGTTTGTTCTTTGTATATTGTCATGTTTTGAGGTTTCCTGAATATTGAAGTTATGTTTTTAACGTTTAGTCTTTGTCTATGTCTTTTATGAGAATAAATTAAAAACAAATAATTTCAAGAATTTCAAATATTGTATTTTGAAGATAATATAAGGTTGTTACTTGAAACATTTTATCAAAATTCATAAGTTTCCACGAATGGTGCGGGTGCAAGTTATCTAAATAATTTGAAATAAACATTTAAATTTAATAACAGGTTTTGAATTCTTTTAACATGTAAGTACAATATTAAAACGGGGGTGTTAGCTTCCCTCATACAGAATTATTTGTCAAATGAAGCTTTTCCGAAGCCCATTTTAAATTGTTTTTAACGAAGGTTTGCATAACAGTATTCGTTCCTTAATGTCCAGTCTGCCTTTATGGTATTGGATTTCAGGGTAAGAGAAAGTCGTGTGAGTGCCACACCAAATTTTTTTTAATATAATCGTTTACACCACTGTTAATAAAAAGATTGCTGTTTAGAAATCCATATGCAATTCCTGATTCATATAAAAACCTCCACACAAACACACATCAAAGAAAAAAAAGAGTTTTAGCATTATTACAATTAATATTATTCTGTTTCCAGAAAGTAATGTGTACCTAGCAGCTAAAGTGCAACAAAGGACTGGTGTTAAAAAGTAATAAACAAATAACTTTGAAACAAACATAATAAATTGCAATAAAATCGCAACAAGTGTTTAGGCTCAAAACAAGAGCATGAGCCTTCATTAGGCTAAAATGTAAGCACGAAAGCAACATCCAAACGGCAACTTTTTTGTGATTCCTTTTTTTTTTTTTTCAATTCATGGTGTTTACTTACAATGTCTTTTATTTATCGACACATTGTCTGCGGGTGACGTAAAAGTATGATTTTAAGAAAAACGAGTTCCGCCTTTAGGCGTTCCTTTAAAAATATGATTTACTTTAATAAAAAGGATTTTACGTATTCGTGTTTAAAACTTCATGTGCTACCAGTGGATATATACGCCAGTGGAATTTATGGCATAGATTACAGATTACTAAATTTAAATAGTTGAATCACGAATACGTAAAACATTTTTATCTATGGTAATAAAACAATATGTCTGTCTGTCTATTCATCTTTACTTTCAGCCCCCACGGAACTAGGATGTACAAAATTGACATAAAGGTGCATAGAAGCCCTCCGGTGTGATTAGTGAACAATTTTTAAATTGTAATTAGTTTTTGAGATATTAATGGAAATAATAATTTTAAAGTTAATTTTTATTTGCAGTTCGAATATCTTTTTCGAATACTTGTCTGCTCAGCTAAGTGCAGACAATCGATTTGAAACATTTAATTTTTGGCTTCATAACCACGTGACCTCGTACTAGAAATTGAAAAAAGCTTCTTTTGAACTTTTCCAATTTTTTACCGATTTTTACAGAAATTAATAGTCGGTCCCGGTTAGCTATTATACAGTCCAAAATTCGTTTTAATCCTTTAAGATTATGAAAACGTTTATACGTAGTTTCATTTTTCTTACAGAGACATTTCTGTAATCAACAGTGCAAACGATTGCTCTGAAATATTTACATTTAGGTTTCATACACACATAACTTTACACTAGGAATAAAAAAGCAGTTTTTGATGTTCTCCAAATTTAGTGGCTGGTCTAAGAGCACGCAATTCCAACAGTCATGATGTTGTTTACTATATGTGTGTAACTTCAGTGTTATTTTGAAATGCAAGCTAGTGGGAGGTGCTGTGCGAAAAAAATACAAAAACCTACAAAAACCCATAAATTACGTAAGTTTAAATATTTTTACCAATTTTCTTAAATATTTATAGCATTTTGGAAGTATTATTGTGATAAAACTACAAATATTTAAAAAGAAAAGTTTATGCGGTTCGATCTACAAGAAAATAACCTAAGACTCACAGCGAGTGTGATTCAGGTCTATGCCAATAAATGGTGTTGCACTTCATTTGATTAGATAATCGTCAATGAGAGCAATAGTACGCCCTTGTGACAAGAGTACGCGCGTACTCTTACATGCAATTTTTTATAATAGTTTTCACATGCATCTTAATCTTTTTTTTCTTTTAACGGGATGTCTAAATGACAAAGAAGTACTCAAAGACGGTTTTGTACTCCAGAACAATGGATGGATGCAAAAACACACATCAAGGCAGGCTAAAGTAAGAGAGAGCTAGCTAAATCATTAGGAATGCATGAAGCAATTTTGCGAAAGAGATTAAAAAGGTCATCTCCAGCCAGAAGTTTGGGCAGATACTTTCAAACTTTTTCTGTAGAAATCGAAATAGAACTGTGTGAGTACATAAAAAAAAAAAAAAAAAAAAAAAAAAATAGATGGCATGTTGTTCGGACTAACCACTAAAAATATACGAGAAGTTGTTGTTAGTTTTGCAGAGATTAATGGATTACAAGTTACAGCATCGCTTTAAAAAAGAAAACAAAACAGCTGGTATGGTGTGACTTCGGCTATTTATGAAAAGCCATCCAGGATTATAGTTGCGTACACCAACCTCAACAAGTGTTGCTCGAACGATAGGCTTTAATAAGCCTCAATGCGATCGCTACTTTGAAAATCTGGCGAAGTTGTTGGATACCTACAATTTCCCTCCTCACGAAATTTACAATATGGACGACACTGGCTCTCCACAGTGCCAAACAAACCACCAAACGCGATTTGAACAAAGGGGAAGCGCTGCGTCAATAAGATTTCCGGTGCTGAACGTGGTATCAACATAGCACTCGTAAATGTGTCAATGCTTCTGGGAATTTTATTCCACCAGCATTAATATTTCCGCTCAAGTGTATGAAGGCCGAACTTTTGGACGGGGCTCCGTTTGCTTTTATAGGAATGGTGTCAGACACAATCTACATCAATAGCGCTTTGTTTGTGAACTGGTTATCTCATTTTAATGATCACGCAAGGCCTAGCAAAGACAATCCAACTACTGTTTATAATAGATAACAACACTGCACCATAGAGGCAGTTAATTTCTTCTGGGATAACCAAATTCATACAATACCACCTCATAGTAGCCATAAAACTCAGACACTTGATCGCTGAATCCATAACAGTCTCAAGATTTTTTACGCATTGGAATGTGAAAAATAGACGTGTAATCATCCTTGTCGAGTGATAACAGTTTACCAAATTGCTGAAATTTTAACTCTGGCTTATCTCAAAGCAGCTACTTCTGCAAATGTCATACAAAGTTTCAAGGTATCAGGAATGCAACCCTTAAACCCAGACATTTTTGGAGAAGACGATTTCTTATCGAGTGCAGTGACAGAAAGGCGTTTGCCAGAAACTCAAGATGAACAAAATTTACATCCAGTTTATAATCCAGAACAAAACTTTGATTGTGAGGTGGTAGAGCAAATTCAGGCTGGCAGCTTAGGGGAGATAGAGAAGTCCAACCAGAAGCAGAGCAAAATTATCAATGAAACTATCAAAGGAAATTACTGTTCCTGCTAGTAACAACAATGTACCGGGCAATTCATCAATGTCCTCATGCACAACCAATGAAATATCGAGCAAATTGAAGGGTGAGAATACGTTATTTAAAGATAGTCAAAACATTTTGAGAGAAAGAGCGCATGCACCACCTTCCTTCATTAAAAATAAAGGAATTAAATCGCTTCACGTACCGCTTGCACATGTAGTCCCATTACACACAAGCTAAAGTATTCTCAAGATCTAACCGCAAAAGAACAAAATCAGACATTTTGAGTGGGTCTCCATACAAATTCGCTCACAAAGAGGATTCAGCCTCTAAACGGGTACCAAAGAAAAAAACCAAAAAGGATTTCAAAATCAATTACTAAAGGGGGCAAAAAACTATTTCAAGTTCTAAAGAAATCACCTAAAAAGAAAATATGAAAATGTCCACCATGTGGGGAAGTATACTTAGACCCCCCATACGAAGACTGGATAGGATGCTCCAAATGCAAGTAGTGGTGGCATGAAGCTTATACGAGCTATGAAGATGAAGTAAACTTTATTTGTGACCACTGCAAGTAACGTAGGTATGAATTTTCAGATCATTTTTCCTACGTACTTTTACAGAACAGCGCTTGTAAGAGTATGCAATTCTTACTTTTGTTATTTTTTAATTTTCCCAAAGATGTGGTATATTTTTGATACGTTTTGCGTTATTTTATGAAAGATGTGTTAATTAAGAACAAAATAAAAGCTAAGCTGATTATCAAGAATTATATGTTTTTATTTTAGAATAGTTTAAACCTTAAGTGCGTACTCTTAGACCAGCTTACCCTATATTGTTCAAAATTAGTTTCAATCAGTTAGGAAGTAAGGATTTTAGACAATGAAATAGTTATTCAATAGCTACGACATTAGCAAAAATTCGCATATGGTTTTTGGGGATGAAGAATCGATTGTGCATTGAACAGTGCTTAACAAAATGACCAATGGATGCTGAAATATAGCCATCTCTAAAATCATACTTATTAATCAATAGAAGAGCCATTTGTTGGCCGATATACACACAAACTACTGGAGTAGTTATACAAATTAAAATATGAGGTATAGCTTTTCCATAAACAAGGGAAATTACAGCATAGCATCGCCCCATTCGGCCGATATACAGATAAAAAGAAAACTATAACACAATAGCTCCACATGCCGGCCGATATACATTTAATTTTTAAAAAAATACATCTAGAGCCTTGAAAAACCGTTTATAAGATTTTTGGGGATGGCGAATCGGTTGCGCATACCTCCGAAGGTGTAGTTAAAAGGGATGTGGAAGGTGACAGGGTCAAAATATTTAAAAATTGCGATACAGAGCTAAGGTCTTGAAAAACCGTTTATAAGATTTAAAGGGATGGCAAATCGGTTGCGCATTCCTCCGAAGGTGTAGTTAAAATGGAGGGCGTCAGGTAACTGGGGGCAATATTAAAAAAATTATGATATAGAGCTAAAAGCCTTGAAAAACCGTTTATAAGATTTTAGGGGATGTCGAATTGACGTCTCATACCTCCGAAGGTGTAGTTAAAAGGGAGGGAAGTCAGGTGGCGGGGGGGGGGGGGCAAAATATTTAAAAATTATGATATAGGGCTAAGATTTTGAAAATTCGGGTTACAAGGTTATTTGGAATGAGTAATCGATTACGAATGCTTTCAAAAGTGCAATATTTATAGGGGTAGACAGGGTGGAGCCAAAAAAATTAAAATATTAAAACAGTGCTACGGTTTGGAAAATTTGTGATCTAAAGTTTCGGTGGTTAATGAATCTATTGAACATACTTTTGAAAGTGTAAAATTATTAGCTTGGCAGATGAGAGCACCGAAGCCGCCATCGAGCGGGAGTTTGCTATATTAAAATTTTCAAAGTTATAAGCACGATGTGCGAACAGGCTAATTTAGGTTCTGAAACGAAGAGAAGGTGCCGCATATGCCACCGAGCAGGAGTTTAATCCGGTCAGTTTTCTCAAGTATCGTGAACCAGCTGGTCGCCGAAGGCAACCATTTATATAATATAATGTTTTAGGGGAACATCAAAAGGTGGGACTGGCTGTTCAAAATTGAAAAATACCTCGACGACACTGTGTTAATCCGTGTCTAAACTTTTATTAAACTATTCAAATATGAAGCATCCGCTTGAATGTAAAGTTTTAATTAGACCTAAAAAAAAATATTTTTTATTTAATCTAATTAAAAATAGCTTCTGTGTGTAGAGTTGTTCTCTCAAAATGAATTAACGAGATGATAAATTGCATCTCTGTAGATTAAAAAGAACTATAAGCATTGAATTTCATCACGACAAAATAAATCTGTACTTACAAAGTAAACTAAATTCTAAACTCTTGTGATTTCCCAGAAATCGTTAGTAAAACAATATTAAAAAAAAAAAAAAAAAAAAAAAAAGAGGACAACAATAAGATGTTGTTTAAATAATGTAAAAATACAAACAACATGCTTGAAAGATTTAGAGGTAATACTCATTTTTTTTTTTTTTAATGACAATTAAAGACTTATTGTTAATAGAAAAAAGGCAAAGCTATTTATTTAAACTTTTCATTAAATAGCTGATATTAGCGTTGAATTTAAAGGTAATTAATTATCCGAGCATAAGACAAAAATGCTTGATAAAATATGATTAAATTTTGTTGCCTTCTATAAATCTATTTGGGTACTACACACACACACACATATATATATATATATATGTGTGTGTGTGTGTGTGTGTGTGTGTATGTATATAACAATAAAAAGAACTTGCAAAATAAACAGATGATTAAATTGCCATTACAAGACACAAAAGCCTAATAAGTTACTAATTAACTAAAAATTATTTAAATAATTTTACTAGTAATAGTTTAATTTAGATATGAAAACAATAGTAATACTCACTTTAAAATAATTTCGATGAGAATACAAACCATATAGAAAGATGATAAGAAAGAGCTTTTAAAGATTGTGAACATGAGTTTTCTAATCGAACTATCAATAACAAAATGAACTAAAAGAAAGGTCAGAAAGAAAAAATAAAATAAAATAAAATGCTCAGAGTATAGAGATAAATCTTCATGGGATCACCATTTCTACATTGAGCTAAAAAATGCAACTTTTCATTTTGTGGCAAGCTATGTTAAACAAAATACTAGAAGATGACCCAACCTTGCAATTAAAATATTACTTTTCAATAAAAAAAAAAGAGTTGAATAAATTAAAACATGGAAGTAGAAAAAAAAAGGGTTCACCGAAAGTAAAATCATCAATCTCTTGTTCATAACTTCACTTCACACAAGTAGTAGGGAATATTTTAACCAAACACGAAGTTGAGTTGAGTCTTTCAAATTAACGTAGGAACTAACATAATTAACTTACTTTAAAAATTTAGAATAAACTAAATTTCAATTACTTAACAAAATATCATATAGCATAAGGAATGTTTATTAGCATAATGAATATTTATTTAATACTATAGCCCGTTTATTTAAAAAATAGTCTATATCAAAAATACATATTCTTTATCCATAGAGAAGCAAAACCATGGTCTGGGGATTGTGGTTATTCTTAAAGAGATTGACATGTATTGAGAACAATTAAAATTAATTCAAGATCCAATTTGCCAAATATTCCATACATTTTATTAAACAAAATTATAATTAAATCAAAAGCAATTTGCTAATTATTCAATACATTTCATTTTATTACAATAATTTTAGATAATTTATTATATATTATCAACATTTATATTTCATACATACATGTAAAGTGCATTGTACCCTGATAAGTGATATTATATACACGTAAGGTCTTTTCTAAATGGTTTCTAATGTGATACATAAGATTCGAAATAAAATTGAAATTTAATTGCAAATTTGAATGCTGCAAAGAAAAGTTTAGCTTTGCTATGTTTATATGAACAAAGTCTCTTAATCTCATTTTATAGTTAACCCTTTGCGGCGCAAGACAATTCGGATCATTTAAATTATACTTCCACCGGAATTCATGAACTAAATTAAACTAAAAGAAATTTTTAATTTTAAGGTTTAAAAAACTGGGCTTTTCTGATATGTTATAAACATAAATTTTTGCTAAAAATTTTCCGGGATGAATTTTTGCAACTGGATCTTAAATTTTGCGTCCTCGTAGTGAGGACAGCGCGCGTTAAGGGGTTAAAATAAGACAGAAGAAATATTTTCTTATTCAATGATTTCATTTTACAGTTCTGTGAAAGTGTAGTGATTTAATCGCATATGGGTTGATTTTTGGTTATTTTGGCTATTGTGCAATACATTTTAGAAAATTAAGGGAAGCACATAGTGATGAATGAATTACATAACCTAACGTTTAAAATTAACATAAACCGACTTACAACTTTCGTTTTCAAAGCAGAAATGATGAAATGTTATACTAACATTTTTATGCAGATTTTTTTTATTTATTTTTCCATTTTATTTTAAGCAGATTGGAATGTAAATTTTAAAACGATGTATTCATTGAATTAAAATGTATTAAGTAAATTTTGGCCCAGCCCTTCTTAATAGAAGAAACGCATGTAGAAAGGAATTTAGCTTTGTAAAAACTAGTTTATGTGTGGTCTATTAAAATCACCTGAAACGGAACTGTTCTCTTGTTAAAATACTACCTACGCTGCGCTTAATCTAATCATGTTGAAAAAGCGCAAATTTTAAGAACACAAAACTTCACTTAAGCTGAGCGACCTGATAGTAAATGCAAATGGATATCGAGCACATAAAACTAAAAATACTATGTCATTCTGTATTCGAAGAACTCTTAAAAAGAAGATTTTTCGGAGACTATTTTAACTCTTTTCTCTTTGTCACAAGTAAGGGTCACATTTGCATTAACTATAACCAAAAGGGTTATGTCAAAAGTCAATGATAAAATACGTGCATAGTAAACTGAATAAGAAGGAGGCTTGAGACAAGTGACTGTATAAATATTTATATTTATTTTAGAGATTGTTAAGTATACAAGTTTCAGTTGATATTAAATGTAGTTTCAAAACAGACTAAAACGTACTTAAGGAACCACAATTTTTAATAACAGATAATAGTGTAAACAATCTAATGATTTTGCCTTAAAAGGAACGGTAATTTTCAATTAATATTAAAATTTGTTCGGAGTTTTATTTATCAATTTTTATAAAAATTGTTTTTCAAATTTATTTTTAAAGCAATTAATTTGTTATTAATTTTTAATAAAATATTCTGTCTTAATAAATTAATGTTATTGACTGAAATTTTAACACGGCATAGTGTTGCTAACTTATAGGGACTTTTATATACAATATCTATCACTAAATTGTAGTTATAATGTTTTTCTAAGTGTTTTTTTTTTTTGTCTAATCCACTACCATGTATATCAACCATCATTAAGAAAAATAAGTGGCAATTATTAAATTAAAAATGTCCCTACAAGCTGGCAACACTGCTACGGCACCGATCCTGTTCCCATCTTTAATCAAGAATATATTGAAATGAAACAACTGTAGAATTAAAAATAAATCCTTCTGGCTCATTTGGAAGGGCAGGTTGATTTCTTTTTTCTTATCGTTGCTAAATATATCTAATATATTTCTGGAAAATTATCGCACTGGTAAAAATTCTTATAGATATTTTACAACATAATTTCTATTTTAGAACTACCGCAGTAACTTTTGTCTATATGAATAGAGTTACTTTTTCAAACAATGATATTTTAAAGATTAATATGGCCTGATAAAAAAAAATAATGATAATAAATTTGGTAGGCACTACATTAAGTTGTAGAGTTTGAAAAAATGTGGACAAAAAAACATGCAACCGCGAAATTATTAGTTCGACTTTATGAAAATATTTATGATATAATTTTATTTGAAAAAGATTCTTTATAAAAGCATCTTTTTTTTTTTTTTTTTTTTATTTCTTATTTTTTATAACTAGGGAAATCTTTCCCTACTCGTTCCGCTTTTCAACCCCCAAGGGAGGCTTCGCCGCTCCTTCCAAACCACTTCGCTCATTAACACTGCGGGTCTCTACCCGTCTTTATAATAGCTGTAAGCTTTTCTATTACTTTACTTTATACCCTCAATAATACGAAGAAACTTTCTAAAATTTGTATATATACACAACAATTTTTTTTTTTTTTTTTTTTTTTTTTTTTTTTTTTTAAGTCTGTTTAACATTTTTTTCACAAAACCTCAAGTAGATTAGAGTAGAATAACTATAAATAAAATTGTGTTAATTTAACTAAAAATTAATAAAATCAGTTATTTAGATCATATTTTTAAAATTTCAAATCAGGATCATGAATTTTTGCGAAATTTTCACAAGTGAAAGGAAAAAAAATCAATTAATTACTAATAAAATATGGAGGCGGCAGATTCATTTATTGCATTATTACATCGCGTAAGATTTATCTAAATCATGTTTAAAACAAATTTATTACACTTCAAAAATTTCATTTAAACTGCATTTTGCAATATACAATCTCAATTTTAAAGCATTCGCACCTTTATTATTCAAAATCCTGAAGGGTTCATAATTACAGAATGTATGAGTGAAAATAAATTAGAGTGCCTATAATTTCAATCTCAGTAATTGAGAGACGTTGAGGTTGAATGTTTTTGATGTCGCACTAAAAGTACGTAGTTAGCTATAACCAATGATTTGGGAGTCATCCCGAAGGGTTATCTAAGAACACACCGTTACAATATTGATTTCTTACGAAAGAATTGGCTCCCTTTTTTGCAGCATGATGTTTTTAGCGTGAAGCTGAGAACTTAACGGTGCATGGTTAATTCACAAGTACCCGATAACGCCAATCCCTCGGACTTTTCGTTAAACAGTCTGCCAACCATACCGCCTCCAAGTCTTATAATAGACGAGACGTAGCTAACCCTCAACGACAGCCTCCGAGCCCTGTATATCCACCCTTCCCGATCTTCAGTTACTTTTTCCCTCTATTTTTCCTGAATAATCTGGCTGGTGTTAGCCATTTCTCCCCCCCCCCCCCCTTCCACACACACACACATACTCACACACTTGTTATTGTGCGTTTTTTCAGTTTCATACCATGCATGTTTCTACGGATTTTTGTTTTTTCTCGTCGTTTTTTGCATTGTAAAGTGCGGTGGGTATTTTATTGATTTTTCACAGCATACACGGCTCGTGTTAAGACAGCATAAAGATCTATATTGATTTTAAAAGACATTTAAACAAACATTTTTTTAAAGAAATATATTCATGAAAATATTCTAAAAATACTTAAAGTACATTTTTTCCAAAACCTGGGTACTTTTTCTAAGTTTTTATTTTAATCGTCATATATTTAAATTTTGCAATATTTAAAATATTTTTCTTGATATTTTATTACTTAATATTGTAATAAACTGTTACCTGACGTCTCATAAACTACAAAATGTCATTATCAACCAGAAATGATTTACAATTCCCCAACCTAATGATATTTATTTAAATAAATGAGAAAATAAATAAAATTACTGATTTGGAAGTCATATCTGCTTTGCCCTGTAAATACTGACCACACTTAATTCTGTTTAATTGTCAGTGTTCAAATAGGAACTCAATTCAACCAGCTAGTCCAATAAGGAAACCAGAAGAAAATTTGCAATAAAATAAATTAAAATAATAATAATAGTAATAGTAATAATAATAAATTTATAAAAATGTCTCTAGTTTGTCTGATTATTCAATCAATTTCCATTCTGTTTCAAAGACCCACCGGAAGGTATCATCTACTTAGGCCTAATCCCCAAGTCCCAATTGGCCTTAATCCGAACACCAAACACCCACTCTGTTCCGCTTTCTAAATTTGGTGAAGCGTGGGAGCCGTCTTTTCCACAGAAAATCAAAATTGTGATGACATGTCTTCAAACCATCCCTAGGAGTGTGTCCCAGGCCGTCGTCAATGGCTCAATGCGTAGTTTTAGTGCGACATTAAAAAACACTCAGTTCTAAATTTGGATTCACTACTGATTTGATCTTAAAAGTAAAACGAGTCAGTAATGGACAGAACTGTCCACTACTAGTCATAATGACATTTTTTCGTACTAGTAGTAAACACCCATGAAGTACTACATGTTAATACAAAATTTTAAAAATAGCACAATAAAGGATTTCTGCATACTTGTTTTAGTCATATGAAAGCAAAAAGTTGAAGAAATCAGTTTAAAAAAAAAATCAGAGGCAAAACAAACAAAATTTTATTTCCTTGTTCAAAATGACAAGAAAATACTACAAAATGACAAAGAAGTGCATATTTTTTTAGTTAAAATAGTATTGTTCTAAAACTGATGGCCGGAATCGTTTCTAGTTATAGACGTTAATAGTAGAGGACTATAACTTCCTTTCTTAACATTACTGGAATCTATGCAAGAATTAGAAAGCTCGTTTTCCAAGATTAAATTTAAAGGTGTTCAACACTGGTACAGGTTCCACTATACTGGTGGTCTTACTTTACTTTGTTTTAGAAATTTGATTAAATTTTTGAGGCGGTTCCGTAAGGAATAGCTGCTGATTTTTCATACAATAAATAACACTTATATAAATAAATAAATGAATAAATAAATGAAAATAATAATAATAAACTGTAGTTTAAATAGTTAAATATTTTTCATTTCATATACAAACAAAACGAACTGTAAGAGATGTAATTAAAAATAAAACAAATACTAACGAAAATATTTTGCCCAAAGTTAATTTCCCTATTAACTACTGATTCTCTTACTTTACTTTATTTTAGAAATTTGATTAAATTTCTGAGGGGATTCCGCGAGGAATAGCTGCTGATTTTTCTGCAATAAATAGTACTTCACAAGATAATAATAATAATAAAAAAACTGTTTAAATAATTAAATATTTCCCATTTCATATACAAATAAAACGAACTGTAAGAGTTGTAATTAAAAATAAAACAACTTCTAACGAAAATAATTTGCGCAGAGTTAATATCCCTATTAAAAAATTAGGAAGAGAAAATAATGACAGTTACAACGGACCGAGAAAAAATAAATAAAATAAAAATAAAAATAAATTAAAAAAAAAGTTGCAGTGACTGAAAATTTAGCATATGATTTTGCTTTTAAATTTAAAAATAATAGATTTCGAAAGAAACTAGTAATTTTTAGGGAATAATTATGTAGTTAAATCCGTTTACATAAAATAGGAAAATTCACGCCAAAACATTTTAAATCTTATTATCAACAGTACTATTCAACTTAAAAAGTTTTTAATTATTTGGCAATTGATATGTTTTGTATCTTGTGGCAACTGATAAAATCATTTTAATTTATATGCTGTGTTATAAAATATCTATCAAAAATTGATATAGAAAAAGTTATGTAAATCAGCACAAAGAAAAAATAAATTTAAACGGGTTTCAAGCAGGAAATAAAGACCCTGAGTCAGTACCAAAGTAACACGACATAACTGTTACTTAAAATATTTTTTTCCTAAATGTTCCCAGAGTATTTATTATTCTCCTTATTTTTGAGAAAAAGTTTATTGATTAAAACTAAAAACAATGAAATTAGCAATCGAGAATGAACCAAGGTTAACCGATTGTTTTACTTGTTAGTTTAGTTTAAAATGACATTGTACCTTCAAATGCTATTGATTAATTGCATAAAGATTTCACAAAAACAAAAGAGTTTTCCGTCGTTTTCACGTAAATTAAATATTTATGTCATGATTTTTACTAATAAAATAGATAAAAGACAATTATTTCTCTAATTCTGTAAAGTATCTAAAAGTTCTCCACCCATCAAGTATTTAATTTCTGCAGTTACAGTAATATTTTCTTAAGAATAAAAAATATTTAATATGTCCTTCCTAAATAACTTCATTGTAAAATTTTTGATAATTTTCTGAAATAAAAAAAAAAATTAAATAAATATATATATATAAATAAAAATAAATAAATAAGTAAAAACTATTTGTGGGAGAGACTTCGCAAGAAGTATGATATTTTTAATCAAATTATACAATTAAAAAATATTACCATTAGACAAATGTAACAAAAGTGCCAATTTTAGAATTTAAAATGACCTTTCACTGTTTTAAATGTTTGTTTCAAGTTAATCTAAAATGAGAATTATTAAACTTAATTGTAAATAAATTTTCATTTGAATTCCAATAAACTTCATCTTAAATTAAATCTTTTTTTTTTTTTTTTTACTTTCGAAGTACAAGAAGCAATATTATAACTTAAAAATTAAAGAAACCTTACATACTTCTTGGAAATAAGCCTTAGTACTTGCGAGAAGGGGCCCCTCCCATCGTCAGAGGCAGCACTGTGGCGGCTTGCTTTGTTGTTCTGTGATGACTTGTTATCTTGCAGTCTTCACGATTCTGCACCAGTTACGGTTAATTTCTTGTGCTGGGTCGTTGCCATTACAGGTAAGAGGATTGAATAAGATTTCGACTGTTTCGCGATTTGCGGCGTAAATTGCGTTATTGTAATCGGCAAGTTTGTGAGCATCGTTAAAATTGATATTGATAGGTTCGTTAGCGTTTACCTTGGTGAGTGCGGTGGTTATTTTCCCAAATTTAATATCAGCAGAGTGTTCTTTAATACGGTTTTTAATTTTGCGCTTTGTCATACCTAAGTAGGTATGAAAGAAAAAAAAAAGAAAAAAATCAATACCCTTAATTAATTAATTTTATTATTATTATTATTATTATTATTATTTTAATATAAAATTAGCTTTAAACCTGTTTAAGCATTATATAACATTGCATCAACTTTCTTTCAACAGCTGATTTTAACTTTACCGCACATATTTTACAATAGCTGTTTTCACTTGATAAGTATTTATTCATTTGTGCATTTTTCAAGCTAATAGAAATTGGACTATATTCGTATTCGTTATGAATTGCTGGAAACTCTCTACTTATCGTCGTCAGAAGCCAAAGCCTATGCTATTATATGAAGAATATTGTTACTAGAATTACGAATTACTTAATGTAGTTTTAAAAATTGGTTTTAATGTTTAAAAATTCATAACCAGTAAATTTGTTCTTGTTTTTCAAAGGATTTTATAAGTTATGAACATTTTATTTTGAACCTCAAAAATGCGAAAAATGAACTTAATGCATTTCTTGCACTTTATAGTTTCAAAATGAAATATTCAGAATAAAAAAAAAAAAAAAAAAAAACACAAAAAATGTAACGGTTGTGAAATTTCTGAAATATTAATTTTTTGCTAAACTATTGGTGCATAATTTTTATTTGATCCTTCTATACATTTCCATTACTATTTTGTCGTTCTGTCAAAACAACAGATGTAATAAAACCAAAACAGCTATTTTGCGTAATCTCTCCTTATAGGGTAGAAGTGATTGCGCATATGGGTAGGATAGATTGCGCTTAACACTTTCGCGAGCGCATGTTTTTGTCTTTTTCACCGTAAGGTCCGCCTGTGGGCGTTATTCTCCCCAATTACAATATTTCAGAACAAAATTTTCTATATTCACATTTATATTACAAATGGATATACATTATAGTTATACTCTTTCTAATCAAAGCTTTTATATCCATAGTGTATTGATAGTAGAAATAGGAATATTGAGTATGTTTTTAAGAAATAAATAACATACAAATTGCGAAAGAAACGCCCACTGGTGGAGTTAGAGATTTTCAAATGACGTAAATCTACGTCAGCAGTCGCGAAAGTGTTAATTATAACTACAATTGCATACTTGCTAACCTAACCCGGAAGATTGCTTGTTCCCGCCCCTTTTTGTACACCGCTTAATTTTTAGAGTAATTCTCTTCAAATGTATTTACGATTAAATAAGAAGAAAAGTACTCTAAAAAAAGACTGGTGTGAAAAAATAGGCGAAAAGGGGCTGGATTAACAATCTTCCGGGTAAGGTTGGCAAGTAGGCAATTGTATTGTTAAAAATAAAAATGCACTTAACCCGTTAGCAGTCGCTAGTTGGTCGATTTGCCACCCATCCTTCAGTGTTGCCAGATTTTTATATTCAATAGCCACTAAAAGTTTTTAGAAGTAGCATTTGATATACACAAAACGCGAATAAAATCGAAGAAACGTCGATCACATCACTTCTTAAAATTATTGGTGACAGTCAAATAAAAAGTGCGTAATCTGTAATAGGTGGCGCTGTCTATAGCGACTACTAACGGGTTAAATGACATTGCTGTAATATTTTTGTATTGGGAGTGGATATTTCAATTCAATAATTAAAAAATCAGAAAAATAAAAGAAATTAAAAAATAATTACAAAAATTTATATATATATATATACATATATATATATAACACACACAGATAAAAGAACAAAACCACATAAAGATTGCAAAATAACATTAAGTTATTAAATAACACTTTTAACTTAAAATTAGTACATTTCCTTCTCAGCCTGAATAGTTTCTAGTTTGCTGCTTGAATCTCTCGTTGTCCACAATCGTTGCACTTATTGTTATACTTGGCAAAGTTATCGTGCAACCACCTGCCACAAGTGAACCTGTTCGGGACGGATTGCACACCGTGTGTGCAATGCATTTTCTAGCCAAAAAAGAAGTGCAATGATATATGGCTAGTCCCGCCCACTTTTAAACCCAGAATACGTCCACCGTTTACTACTTATTAGGTTTTTTTTTTTTGGGGGGGGGAGGGGGGGGCTCAAAATCTTCCACAGAAAAACGTTCAGAACACGGAACCTAACTTGGTTTGAAATCTTCTCATTTAAACTTTAAAATCCTTTACATTTATTTTATTTTATTTTATTTTATTGAAATTTAGACGATTACAGCCTAAAAAGAAGTTTAAGTAAGCTGTATTTTTTTTTTTTTTTTTTTTTTTTCCGCTTGCATTTAGTTTTATCGCTTCAATTTCAGCAGCCAACAGTTGCAGAAAACCTGAGCATCATATATGAAAATATATCAAAAGTAAACAGATATACAATAACATTTAAAAACTTTGCGATAAATTTCTCATAAGCTAACATTAGCATTCCAGAGGTAAATCCCACCAGGTTGGTTGGTTGGTTGGGTAAGCTTTACGTCGCACTAGTGCTGCGCAGTGGGCAGTGTAAATCCCACCAGAGGTGTGGCTTTTGCCAATCGTGCCACTACTGAATAATGTCCAATTTCCGTTTCTGGGGACAATCTTCAAAAAGATGCGCCATCTAGAATGGGTTGAACTAGTCCAGTTACTTGTCGAAATTATTTCTGGTACAGTTCAAGACATTCAATAAACTCATTCTCATTGTCTTGTCATTACCAATAAGCGGCGAAATCTCTATTAGTATAGAATTTTATAAAAATTAGTGTGCAGTCTCTCCTAAAAAGCATAAGCGCAAACTCTCCCGTTTTGGAAGCAGAGATTGCGCAGTCTTTTATTAACCGACTTCAAAAAAAGAAGGAAGGTTCTCAATTCAAACCGTATGTTTTTTTTATGTTTGTTAGCTCATAACTTCTGAACGGATGCTCCGATTTTGATAATTTTTGTTTTGTTGAAAAGGTCTTGGTCTGCAATAGGTCCCATTGTAATATCTTAACGATCGAAAGAAAATACAGGGTGCCCAAAAAAATCAGTCCCAACTCTTTTAACTGCTAAACGGCTGCAGCTATAGTGATAAAAATGGTATGTAAGTATAGCAAAGTGGTCCATGCAGTACAAGGTTTAACCGCTGCGCTACCTGGTGTAAAACAGCGGAGTTAGTTTTCCTATCTCGAAAACGGTTCTAAAGGAAAAAGTGAATTATAAAGTTCAAAAGTAGCATCGATTTAGTACAAAAAAATAGTTTAGACATTCATGCTAGCTTTCCTATTTCGGAAACGGTTCAAGACAGGGGGGAAAAGTGAATTATAAAATTGCAGAGCATCATCGATTTAGTAGGAAAAGATAGTTTAGACATTGATGCTAAAAATATAATGCTAAAAACGTGCATTTGTTTGTTCGCAATTTCTTACAATATGCACACTTGAGCTACATCGCACACGTTGTAGCGTAGCTGGTGAGACATACGCTATATAGTTCAAAATACGGTTACTTGATACTTTTTGTTTTGTTGTAAAGATCTTGGTCTGATGTAGATCCCATTGTAATATTTTTGCAATCTAAAAAAGTAAAACGCCATCTGGTGAAAAACAGCGGAATTAGCGCTCATATCTCAAAAACGGTTCAAGATGGGAGAAAAGTTAATTACAAAGTTGTAGAGCATCATCGATTTACTACAAAAAGACAGAATTTAGACAATATTGCTAAAAATAGAACGCTTAAAACATGCAGTTGTCTGTTCGCAATTTCCTACATTGTGCACACTTGAACTACGTTGCACACTTTGCAGCGTAGCGGATGGCACGTATACTCTGTGGTTCAAGGTACTGTTACTGTAAGCGGTCACATGCTGGTGGAAAACAGTGGAGTTAGCGTTCCTATCTCGGAAACGGTTCAAGACAAGGGAAAAAAGTGAATTATAAAATTGCAGACCATCATCGATTTATTACGAAAAGATAGTTTAGACATTTATTCTAAAAACAGAACGCTTAAAACGTGCATTTGTTTGTTCACAATTTCCTATTTTGTGCACACTTAAACGACATTTGTTGTAGCGTATGGGTATATGTTGTAGCGTAGCGGGTGACATTTATGCTATGTAAAATTCAAAGTATGGTTATTGTAAGCGGTCACATCGATTAACGCATAGACGTTTTAAACCGACTTCATAAAGGAAGAGGTTCACAAAACAAACCATGCTTCTGATTGTTGTTGTTGTTGAAATGTGTTAGCTTTTAACTTCGTAAGAGACGATTTAATTTTAATACTTTTTTGTTGTATTGATCTTAGCCTAAAATAGGTTTCATTATGATTTCATTAAGATATAAACAAATTACAGGATACTCACAAAAGTCTGTTCTCACTCTAGCTGCTGAGCGCATGCAGCTACACTGGTAAAAGTAGTATGTAAGTATCGATGTTGAAACTTCTGTCCGTCAGCTGCAATGCATATTTTGCTCTTTGTTTGAACTTTAGGCTGCGCAATTTATAGCACAGCGGGTGACACGTATTCAGTGTAAAGTTCAATATATATGCCTAACAGAATTTTTGGTCACTAATACAGCGTAACCGTCTTTTACATTTCTAAAGACTTTTTAACTTAATGCATGTTCATTCAACAGATAGTTTTTTGCTCATATCCGATAAAGGCAAGAAAAGTGACACAACTTAAAAATGCAGCATTTGAGAAAAATCAACTTAAAAATAACTTGACTAGAATAAAACTGGCACAACTGTCTCTCGAGTGGATAACTTTCTAGATGGAGATGTAACTTTTTTGTTCACATTGGGTGCATTTCATGTATTTTTCAGTGACATAAACCATTTTTTGAGTTATGTCACTTTTCTTGGAAGTTGTGATTTGTGAAGCTGCCGTCGAACGTCTTCTGATGTTCTGCTATATGAATAAATTTTCACTGAAAAGAGAAAAATAAAATCTTTTTGTAAAAAAATAGAACCGACTCCAAGAAATGGGAATGAAGTGAAATAGTAAATTGCGCCTAAAAGTATAAAATAATTTCCTTCGCCAAACAACCTATAACACTACAATTAATCATAACTTTTGAAGTCGGCGCAAAATTAAATAAAAATTGATAACTTTATTCAATACAAAAACTAAATCCTATATTCAATATACACATCTCACATTGTCACCTGCAAAACGCAGCCGAAAACAACTTTGATTCAAGAAAACAAATAAGATTTCGTAAGCAGCAAAAGTTGGCGAAGATCCTGGTATCCGACGTCCTTGGTGAAAAAAAAATCGCAAAATTTTCTGGCAAACATATTTAATTTCTTTAGGATATCATGATTAGTTTGATAAGGTATATTAAGAGAGTAATCCAGAATATGAAACAATACATCGTACAATATATATTATGAAAATATACATCTTGCGTGCATGTTTTGATCGCCAAATCCAAAAGCCACCAAGTATGATAGTTATCAAAGTTATACCAAATTTGCAAAGGAAACTCTAACTTCGTAGAAACATAAATACTGCCTTGTAAGGAATGTTCACTATTCTATGTAGATGCTACTAATAAACCAATTGTATACAGTGATAAAATAATAAAGGAAACATGAAAATGGATCATTCGAGACAACAGCATTTGTTGCTACCGATCTAAAAACAGACCTTTAACCCTTTGCGGCGAAAGACAATTTTAAACATTTAAATTATACTGCCACCGGAATTCATGAACTAAATTAAACTAAAAGAAATTTTAAATTTTAAGGTTTAAAAAACCGGACTTTTCTGATATATTATAAACGTGAATTTTTGATAAAAAATTTCCGGGATGAATTTTTGCAGCTGGATCTTAAATTTTGCGTCCTCGCAGCGATGACAGCGCGCGTTAAGGGGTTAAAAACTAATTAAATTTTATTTAATTTTGCGCCGACTTCAAAAGTTATGATTAATTGTAGTGTTATAGGTTGTTTGGCGAAGGAAATTATTTTATACTTTTAGGCGCAATTTACTATTTCACTTCATTCCCATTTCTTGGAGTCGGTTCTATTTTTTTTACAAAAAGATTTTATTAAATAATTATTCGCTTTTGGAAAAATTGTGGTGCTCGTACCATTAGTCTAGGTTTGTAGCTTATAAGAAATTGTTTAAAATAAAAATATTTTGTACTACTACCATTATATTGAAATTCCTAGGAAGTGTTAGGAAAATTCCATCATTTATTTTTGAAAGCGAGAGAAATAAACCACGTTTAAACTTAGACTCTTGAAGCAATCAATATGCACATTCAACTGGGCACTTCACTACTGATGTTGTACAACCACCTGAAATCGTAAATTGCCCAGTCTACTCTTTTCCGCCCATCCCCTATGTGTGCAATCTCTCCTAGTTTTACCTTAGTAAAAATTTCCCGAGAGAATAATATGGGCTTTGGTGACTGAAAATGAGGAAATTTTAAGAGGTAGATATGAACCTTAATGGTGCTCTATTGATCTCAATCTGAAGAAAAAAAGTATATATATAAAACGGAAAAATTCAGTGATAGATTTTTATATGATATTACGCTCCTGCTCAAAAGTTTAGCAAGATTTGCAAATGATCAGTTTTTTTTTCAATTTAGAAACTTAAATCTCGATGAAATGTTTTCAAATATTGGCTATTTAAAGAAATGGGTCTTCCTCATGTTTTTCAGTGAAGATTGGTTTAAGCCAACATTTAGGGGGCCGGTAACAAATTGAGCAAAATCAATAATGTTTGTGATCACCCTGTATCGTTTAGTAAAAGAAATTATCTGTAACTTTAAGATATGTTAATATGCACTCAGTACAATTTGTGAATGAATTTGTATAACGACAGCATATTAAATAACGGAAATATAAGCACTTATTTTAAAACTAAAAAAAAAAAAAAAAAAAAAGTGCATGTTTTTTATTTATAATTTACAGAGTTTTAAATGAAAATTATTCTCACTTTCAGATAAATTGAAAAAACACTTTTGAAACAATATACTGCAATTGAATTACAAATACCTTTAATATATCATGAAATATGAGCATTTTTATGAAAAACGTTTACATTGCGCATGTGCGAAAGATAAAAAACATTTTATTTCATAGGTTTAAAGCTAGGTATATTGGGCAACATTTGTCCAAAGCGCATTTGAATAAAGTAAAAATTAAGCAACTTATCCAAAAAAGAACGAGCTAGATTTGAGATATTGTCCAAAAGTTGAAATTTCCTAAGGGGTTTTTCACATGCCGCGTAATTAATTTGAAGATCCAATTATTTCAACAACGCTCCAAAAGTACTTTTTTGTAAAAAACCCCTTACAAGCTTGTAACTCTAACATATTTTTGGTTATTTACTAAGATTTGTGAGAGGATAAGGGGTTTTTCACAAAAAAGAACTTTTGCTAAGTGGTTAAAATAATTGGATCTTTAAATTAATTACGTGGCATGCAAAAAACCCCTCATGAAATTTCCGTTCTTGGAAAATACCTACAATCTAGCACGTTCTTTTTCAGATAATTTGCTTAATTTTTATTCTATTCAAATGCACTTTTGACAGCTCACTATATCTAGTTTTCAATCTATGTAATAAAATCTTTTCTATCTTTCACACATGCGCAGTGAAAATGTTTTTCCTAAAAACTTTTATATTTCATGAGATATTTAAGATATTTGCATTCCGATTGCAGTATATTGTTTTAAAAGCGTTTTTTCAATTTATCTGAAAGTGAGAATAATTTTTGTTAAAAACTCTGTGAATTATAAATAAAAAACATGCTGATTTTTCTAGGAGTTTTAAAATAAATGCTTATATCTCCATTATTTAACGTGTTATCGTCACACAAATTCATTCACAAATTGAATTGGGTCTATATAAACATATCCTAAAGTTACAGTTCATTTCGTTCACTTAACGATACAGGGTGATAATAAACATTATTGATTTTGCTCAATTTGTTACCGGCCCCCTAAATGTTGTCTTAAACCAATCTTCGCTGAAAAACATGAGGAAGACCCAGTTATTTAAATACCCAATGTTTGAAAACATTTCATCGACAGATAAGTTTTTAAATTGAAAAAAAAAAAAAAAACCCGACCATTTGCAAATCTTGCTAAACTTTTGAGCAGGAGTGTACTTTACAAAGTATCATTAAACATTAAAAAAAGTAAATGCTGTTTTCTAGAAATTGTTTTTTTAGAGATTTTCTCTGCCATATTGTGTGATTTAGACAACATTCGGCTTAAAATATTTCTTAAAAATAATAAAAATTAGGGGAAAAAAAAACTTCTCGCGAACTTGGGTAACAAATGACTTTAACATAGTTCCAAATGATTAAAATTCACACTCACTTGAGAAATAAAATTAAAAAAGAAAAACAACTTTGTAAGCAATAACCCTAACCAGTAAAAAAACTGAACAATTGTTTCGTGACGAAATACTTAAACATGAACCTTTCTCAGGTGAAATAAATTTGTTACATGTGTTACGTGAATGAACCATCCTGCCTTCAGACAATACTCTTGCTTCATTTTTTTTTTCTTTCGCCGGATGAAGAGTCAGGGTTAATTATTTTGATTCAAATAGTAGTTGCTTGTTCCCAGTTTATAATATTTGCTTACAAAATTGTTCATCATTTAGCGTCATCTTTCCCTTGCATTTTACAGCAAATAGAGTGTTATATTTTTAAACTTCTCAAGTGAATAATTTTAACTTGAAATCACTACTATCCATATTTATGCAGGATAGAGAGTACTCTATGTCTTACTTGCCGATAGTTTACGATCATTTTAACTAATAGTATAAACTGGGCATAAAGGCATAAAGGCTGGGAATATTTCTGCCAGTTTCAGAAGTGTGCGTGAAAACATATGCAGTAGGTTTTATATCTGGCATTTTCGGTAGTCACATAAGAACTACATCCTCTTTCAGAATCACTTTCTAGCAGCATTTATATACCTTTCAGCTACATTAGCTAATCTGTTTTCCCCATTGTAAACATTGAAACATTTTGGTTCTGTGAGTAAAATGTGGTTCAAAGTTCATGACAAAGGCAAATTGAGCTTCTCTTTTAACCTGCTTATTACTAGAAGAGGAAAAAAGAAAGGGTTAATGATTTAGTAAACAGCCTTCAGCTACAAATAAGGAATGAAATGATTTCCCTGCATTTACTTCAAAAATTTCCGAATTTTGTTTTATTTCAAAGAATAGTATATTGATCTTCGTTCCAACCCGTATACCAACATTTTCCTCTTTATTTTTAAGTTTTGATGTAGTGTATCATCCTATAAAGCTAGTTATCCTGTGAAGTTTTCAAATTAGTTTTTTCGGGTAAATGATGCGCTCTACTAAGAGAAAACTATTGCATTATGGAACAGTTGTTCTGGGTAATGATACAACTATACCAAAGTATAGTTATTATACTGATGATATTGTCCTAATAATAGTTGAACAAACAAAGTGATTGAGATTATGAGAAAAATTATGAATAATTACAAAAATTCCAGCATTTTTAAAAACTTCCGTTTTTAGTAAAACATGCTTTTCTCCATGCATAAAGATTTCTTCTTCAACTACTACTTTTTTTCCTTTCCTTTTTTTTTTTTTTTTTTTTTTTTTTTTTTAATTAGCGTTTTAATATCAAAGATATTTTTTATTCTTTTATTCACACTTTCAGTACTGGTAAGTAAACGACGGACCATATATATTAATAAAATTATTTATTTTTATTTCTTGAGTTGGAGAAAGTTGACGCTTACCGGCCAACGTATTTTTCTCTACTGCCGAACTTTTACATTGCCTCACTAGAGGGCGTATCAAAAAGGGCTTACATGATGCCACAGAATATTTAGTAATTGTGGGAGGGAGAAATACTTAACAAGTACCATTATATCAATTTTTAAAAAAATCGACGATTTTCTTTTCTTTTCAAAGGATATTGTATCAGTCTCAGACCAAACCAGCGTATTAACATTTTTACTTTCTCTTACCCATTAGGTAGAGAAAGTATTGTTTTTGGGTCAAATTTTCGAACGCGAGATTTTGTTATATTTACACGTTTTGAGGTGCCCTGAATACGAAAATCATGTTTTTAGCAAATGGTCTGTGTGTATGTCTGTGTGTCTGTCTGTATGTCTGTGTGTCTGTCTGTGTGTCTGTCTGTTATCAGCATATCTCAAAAACAAATTATGGCAGAAAGTTCAAACTTGGTATTCTAAATGTGTATCATATAGAGATGCTACAGTAAGCTTTTCGTTAAGATCAAGCAAATGGTTCGTATACAGGGACAATCAAGAGAATTCTAATACATTACGTCTATGGGGGAAATTGCAGGAAAGTAGAGTTTAACGTCTATAGACTGAACTAAATCAAATGAAACGAATATATATTTTTTGTAATAGAGATAGTTAACTGGGAAAAAAATTTTGTGTATTTAGGAGCCTTGCCTCCCCCGCTGGGGGGGGGGAAGTCCCCCCTCGAGTGGAGTAAATTTTCATGATGGGTATCTCACAAAAGAGCTCGCCAATACCTTTAAAACGAATGGTTGAACCATCGATCTGCGATAATTTAAAACAAAGTTATAGATTTTTTTACTTTTAACGAAAAAAAAAAAAAAAAAAAACTTTAGAAAAAAAATCGTTTTTTCCCCCTTCTTTTTAATGATGAGAATAAAATGGACTTTTTTTTGGATATTTGGTGTTATACCACTTCTCTAATATGGAAATCGTCTGCATTATCATAAGAGATATTTTTTTTAAAATAATAATTTTATTAAATTATTTTTTAAAAACAGAATTATTTTTTAATAACCGAATTAAATTCTATGTAAATGTAGGTGCATTAATGAAACGGGGGGTTGAGGGGGGCGGTAGCCCCCCCCCCTCACACAGAACTAATTATCATATAAAACTCTTCAGAAGCCTAATATGAATTGTTTAACACAGGTTTACATAACAGTACTCGTTATCTTAGCTTTTAATCTGCAACCTGTATTTATAGTGTTAAATTTCAGGGTAAGAGAAAGTCGTGTGAGTGACACACCAGATTATTCTCATTGGTTTTGAAATATTTATAAAGTGTATCATCTCGTAAGACTAATTATACCCCAAAGTTTTCTAGTTTTATTTCTGTATAGCAAGATTAAGAAAGAAAAAAGAAAACACGAGATACACCCGTAAATAAGTTTTGTGTTTCGCTTTGAAGACATAACAAAGTATACATCGTTGCAATAAAATTAAATATTGACAGATACAGGCTCATTATCTTGATACAATTATAGAATTTTAGCTTTTCTAGAAGAATTTCGTTGATTAGAATTATATTATCCAGACACGAGTAAGGTAAAGCGAACTAAAATGATCAGTAGCAATATTAAAATAGGAAGTAATGGTGAGTCTCTTAAGAAAAAAATTAATAAATAATAATGCGATGAGTTTTCTTTATTTCTTCTATTTTCCGGTTCTATTTGTATTGAATGTGCCAACAGAAGTCAATGATTGAATAAATTAATAATAATAATAAATTTAGAATAAGATGCATATAATCATTTAAATGGATACATACATATATATATATATATACATATATATATATATTTTTTTTTTTCATTTTTTTTATTCATCAAAATTAGACGATTTTGAACTTTTATTCTCTTTCTCCATTTTAAATTTAAAATATAATCGATAATTTTTTATTTTTTAATATTACTTCTTTTCGCAATGGTTAAAGCCGTATGTGAGTAATTCTCTGAAAAGTGGTCATTTCATGTCCCAGTAGTCTTGAGGGCATATTTTTAAAAGCACAAAAACAAAAAGCAGTCCAAACTATCAATATTAATTGGTTTTGCATATAAACTGTTATTTTTTGGTTATTGGAATTTAAATACAATTTTAAAATATTTTTGAAATGCAAAATATCATTCCCTCACTGTGTCCCCATTCCCACATGTAAGTAAATAAAATGGTTTCTATGGTATTAAAGCATCTATATTTAGATTATTTGAACTGAAAATTTATTAAACATACATTAATAAATATTTATCCATTATACTACATTTATATATTATGCAATGAAAGAAATTAGAACACTTATTATTGTTGTCCCTGGTATTAGATATCATTCCCTCATCAAACTGTAATTATACCCCTACTTACTCCATTAATGGCAGCACGCACTTTATATAAGTCAAACTTAATTTATATGGAAGCAAAGTAAAGAAAACATTTTGTGTTCTGTTGGAAACATTTTACAATGAATGGCATATGGGTCTCAAATGTTAGATTGAAATACAGTATTTTTATTATGTGTCATTCCCTCACTCATTATAAATTTAACTAAAAGAAATCAAATTTGCTTTTTTATGTTATTATATTAATAAAAATATGTTTTAATAAATATTTAGTGTTTGAAAATATAGCTAAACTTAATAATATTTTTATAAAGTAGTTTCTAGAAGAAATTTGTCATTCCCTCACCATCATTTCCTCATTTTTCTAATTAATAAAAATAATTACTATTTCAAAAATTATCAGATACAGCTTGGTTAATATTATTATTTATTAACTGTGTATGTATTTTTATTATTTTTATTAACGTGTATATGCACAAAATTAAAAAAAAAAAATGCAGCAATTTTATTTGAGTTAACTTTAAAAAAAAAAAAAAAAAAAAAAAAAGCCCACTTTTCAGAGAATGACCCATGTATTTAATAATGTTTTCTCTCCCAGGAATGATAATGTGATCAGTGGAAGCTAATTTTATAGGGGATTTACATTCTGCCAAGTCGATTTATAATCTTCGAAAAATTTCAAGCAGTGATTTTCCTCAAAAGAGTTAAAGCAGTTTGGTGAAATCTAAATAATTTTTAACTGATTAAAAAAGTTTGCTGGAAAAGTTCGTTATCCTCGTAATCTGAGATTATAGGAGAGGAAAGCGAAAAATTAGAATATACATAGAATATACATAGTGAAAGTCTGAGAATTAAAATGGGGAATGTTTAATGAAAAATTTTCAATTGAATGGTGCAAAATGATAAAGACATAAAACTACAACCTTTTATGCATTTTAAGTACTATTTTAATTTAGTAGAATTTTTATTTTTTTTTAAATCAGTGAAAATTGCTTCAGGAAGTTTAAAAAAAGATTTCTATTAAAAACTACTGGTAGTCAAATGTGTAAAAGTTAGCATTTATGAGCCATAAAGAAAATGTAGACCTTTAGAAGGAGAATAGTAAATTTAATTGGTGAAACGTTGAATTGCTCTAGACTTCAAGAATCACAAACAAGGAGAATATTTGTGATTTGTTTATTTTATTTTTGGCAGAAACCTAGTTTAAACTGAAGTTGTAAGATATCAAAATTCATTCAAGGTCAATGAGAGATGACTACACTTTTGGAGACTACGCAAAACTGCAGACTTAATCAAGTAGGCCTATACACTATTAAAAATACATTTGTTCATTTCTTATAATTAAACAATAAAAAGTGAAAGTAAACAGTTTTATAAATAAACAGTTTTAATAAATAAACAGTTTTATAAATAAATATTTGAACTTGTGAAGTTGTAAATCTATTTCATAATTATTTTAGACGTACTGTTTTAATTGAAGAATTATTATTTGATGAACGTTTTTAAAAGTAGTGTGATTAATTATTAACTTTCAGTTAGTATATTAAAATTAGCACTTGAATACGTAATTAAAATTTTGAAGGAGTTACCACCTTGTGAGATCTTGTCTGTTTAAATTACATTACACTGCAACTGTTCGAATGTGGATTCACATACTCGTTAACGCCCACTGTTCTTCATCGTTTAAACTACCATTAAAGCTATTTAGTTGTAGATCATTTATTTCGCTTAATTAGAGGTTATACTCGTTCTCAATTAATTTCTCAATTACCATCTTTCCTTTTTTTTAATTAGTACCAACAATTAGCCCACAAAAATTACGAAAAAAAAAATTTTTTTTCTTTTCTTTTCTAAACTTGTATCCTTGGCCTCTGAAGAAAAGACATTTTTAAAATTTGGAGCATTTACTTTATAGATGACGCCCTAAAAACAAGGGGTATTTTATAACATATACTTAAATCAATCAAATAGACTTCTAAAAATATTTTCTTGTTTTTATTAATGATTATGACTTAAAGAAAATTTTCTGTGCACAAAAAACTATGCTTTTAAACAAAATGTTAAGTTAAAATATAGAGCTACTTCTCTACTCTTAAAGTTCATTTTACAAATTAGTTAATAGTACACACACACACAGAGAAACTATTTAAATAGATTACTTGGCTTACAAATGTAGTTGAAAATGAAATTGATTATATAACACCTGAGTGCTAAAATTTACCCTGATTTAAAAATAAAATTTGAATGTTGTTGACATTAACAATGTACCTCTTGAATGCTAAATATTATAATGATTTACAATTCTCAACTTTATATATCTGATTTTAAATTCAAAGTACTGCTTTTGCGAATATAATTTGAATGTATTTTGGTTAACATCTTATTGTATTTTGGTTTATCTAACAACTTATCTTATTTTGTTTACCAATAAGAGTATATATACATACATATATACATCCTTTGGCCTATTTAAGTTTAACTCATACTTTTAAATTATATACACTTTGTATATAGCTGCAAAGGCGCTTATACATTTTGTGTGCTATTTCGACTTTTCATTCAAATTAATAGTTTAACTTTTATTATCTAATTGAAAATTTTCTTATACTATCTGAGCTGCCAACATAAATCCGGCAAATTGTTAGGACCGCCCCTTTTTCTACACCACTTAATTTTTAGAGTATTTTTCTACTTAATTCATCGTAGATAAATTTGAACAAAATTGCTCTAAAAGTTAAGTGGTGTAGAAAAAGGGGCGGTACTAATAATTTGCCGGATTAGGTTGGCAGCTCTGTACTATTTAGTAATGCAAAATGGATGCTTGTTATGCCAACTTTAATCTTGTCAATAGTACTGTGAACATTCTCTGTAAATATTATGGAAAATATTTAAATAGATTACTTGGCTTTACAAAAGTAGCTGAAAAAGAAATTAATTATGTAACACCTGCGTGCTAAAATTTACCTTGATTTAAAATTAAAATTTGAAGGTTGTTGGCATTAACAATGTATCTCTTGAATGCTAAATATTATAATGGTTTACAATTCTCTACTTTATATATATATATATATATATATATCAAACATTGCATAAGATGAAATGATAAATATCACATGAAGACGTTTGATTCGAATGCGAACAAAAACAAACTTTAAATAAGCACGTAATCCCATCAGGCAATTAATAACTTATAACAATGAAAAGCTGTGAGAAAGACTGGAAAGAGAATGAAAGAAAAGGAAATTCATGGAAATAAGAAATTGATTTTTACAAGCAATAATGCAAGACTGTTGCGCAATAGCAAAATATCAAGTTGATTTACCATACCTGCCAACATTCTAATTAATATTCCGTAGTATTGTTAGTACCACCCATTTTTCCATACCAGTATATTTTTCGAGTTAACCCGTTAACGCCCGAATTAATTTTGCAAAATATTATTAGCTGATTATTTCAATTCTAAATTAATATAGACAACTGACAGTAAAATATATGAACTTAAACAATTCGTCTGATAGTTCTAAATTTAAAGCCTATCCTCATTTATTGATGTTTAATGTTCTAGCGAGAAAACTTCGAGGTAGAAAAACTTTGAGATAACAGATTATTTTCCTATTATATGTTGACAAAGATCTCGAAAGTAAAGTATTATATATTATTGTTCAACTTGATTTAAGTTAGTATACTTGCGCAAAAAGCAAATATAAGTGCGACGAATGAAAAATCAAAAAATGACTATCCAAATTATGAAAAAAAATGATTAATAGTAGGCACATAAAACTTTCAGGGATCATTTAGAGTGACGCTATAAACTGTCACTAAAAAAGCAGAAATCATTCCAAGAAACCACATAAAATATACATGCTATTTTATTAGCTGTCCTCAAATGAGGACACTGGGCGCTAACGGGTTAATTTTCTCCAAATTTCATTAGGATTGAATAAGAAGGAAAATACTCAAAAATAAATAAAATAAATAAAATAAAATAAAAATGAAAAGACTGGTGTGGAAAAACTGGTGTGGACTACAGGACTACGGAATATTAATTACAATATTAGCAGATATGGTTTACGGAAACGTCGTCCCTAGCATTTTGCCCCTAGCATTTCACTCCTCGGATATTTTCCTCCGGATATTTCTTCCTAAGTGAAGTGAATAGGAATACGTTAAACAAGCAAATAATATTATAAATGAAAATATAAACATACGTACAGTACTTTTCAGGTATAACCATTGTTTATTCAAGCGGTTTTCTTTTTAATTTCAATGTAAAACTATTGAACATACAGTCGGTAACAAAAGTGTCCGAACACTATAAAAAATTCCTATGTAGAAAAAGTACACTTCATACGGTTTTGTTAAATAAATCCTTATCGAATCATGTTCTTACACTGACTAAGAACAGGATTCGACAAGGATTTATTTAACAAAACCGTATGAAGTGTACATTTTTTACATAGGAATTTTCGTTAGTGTTCGGACACTTTTGTTCCCGACTGTAAAGACGGCTTTCAACAGAATAATTTTATGTATCAAAACATCAAAGGCTTATCGACATGAACTAAATAAAATTATGCATATACAATAAGTTATTCGTTAAATTCATTTATTAATAAATAAATAAATAAAATATTTTATTTATTCACTTATAAAGAAACAAATAAGAGAAGAGAATTATGTTTTTTTTTAATTATTATTTCCAGTACCTATTGATTAATCTCTATCCAAATTTTAGTATTTATTTTATTAAAAGAAAATAAATTAAATAAAACAGGTTGGCTAGATTACTAATATTCCTTTAAAATCTTATAAGCTACAAGAACTCAAATTTGACATTCGTTTATAAACAAGTGTTTTAAATACATATGATGATGTGAATAATAATTATTATTACCATTCTTTAAAAAAGGATATAAATTATAAAAAAATGTTCTTCAAGATTCGAATTTTTCTCCCATTTTAGAGGCGTAGCACTTCTAAATTTGAGATAGGTGCTCAAAAGATTTTGTTTCATAATGGTTCAAAGTATTAAAAAGAAAATCACTTAATGATTAAATGTGAATTAATATTTACTCATTGTTAGTATTAATTACAAAAATTAACTTATAAACAAACGTTGTCAAAAGGATATTTCTTTCATGGGGACATTTAAAGTAAAATTTCTCCATATGCAATGGAAAGGGCCTAAATTCCCTGAACCATATCCTTTCCTACGCTCCTTTATGTATATATACCATGTGTCTCGTAAGTCTGTAGACTTTTTAAAAATTCATAAAAAGTGAACGATAGGGTAGATTTAAAAGCGGTTTGCGAAAAAGTTATTCTTTTGAAGAGGGATATTCTTTTTTTGTAGAGAAGACAATAGTTAAACTTTTCTTCAATAGATGGCGCTCCACTGGCGCGTAACGAGAAATGTAGAAATTAGAGTCCTATAAATTGCACGGTTTTACGATTAACAGCTGATTTATTATTTCCCATCCTACTTGTGCGCACATAAACTTTTAATTAAGAGGCTGAACTGGTGGACAAAATGTTATCGGTGAAGATATTTTACTTCAACTAAGAATCACCGACTGAAGTTGCACTTAGCTGTGTTGTAACTCGTTTGTAAACTGCATTTTGTGGTGAGGGCGGACACATAGAATAGAATTTATATGGTACTTATATATAGAATTTATATGTAAGCATTTGCATGCAAATGAATATAGTTTTTCATAGAAATGTGCGATTTGCTCTCTTACAGCGCCTTCTATCGGCGAAAATTTTAACTGTTATTATTTTCTTTACCAAAAAGAAAAAAAAAATGCTGTGGATGAAATTTCTGGATCCCTATCAAGTCATGTATTTGTAAACTTAGTTTTAATAAATTAATGAAGAGTGAAATAAAGGCATCTAAATTGTAATATCGTATGCAAAAAATAAATTTAATAATGAGAAATAAAATATGACATTCCAAACAATGAGCGCAATATATATATATATATATATATATATATATATATATATATATACACATACATATGTATATATATTATTATGTAAAGAGAAGAATAAAAATGATCATACTCTGTCTTAAATTTTAGAAGAGAATAAATGAAACATTTATATAAAAATATATACCTAATAATAGCGCTAGTTAATTCATAAAAGGTAAATTGGTGTAAGATGCCGTGTTATGTGTCTCTTATACTCCAATGTCAGGTGTGTGTGTGGAGGGTGAGGGCGCCGAACACTTATAGAAAGAAGTACATCCGTAGCGAGGTGTATGTTGCATTTGTTGCGAATTTTTAGGAATTTCTTAGATTAGTTTGAATCGATAATTCGTCTCTCTTCTACTGGTAAAAGTTAAAAAGATGCTGAAAACTTTTTGGGGTAAGATGTCTTAGTTTTCACATTGAGGAAAGATGCCTGGTTATCTTCTTTGTTGTTTTAAATTACATCTCGGTACTAATTTTCGCAAAAATATTAAAATATATGTATATAATATTTTGTTTTAATTTTATATGTGCCAAGCATGCGTTTTAAAATTAATAAATAATGTTTCATAAAAATGTGTATTTTACATTGAAATCCCATACGCAGTCTTACCCCTCGATATCCGAAACGAAAGCGTTAAAGAAAACTTTTATTTCAATGTTTTTATAATATTTTGAAGTTAAATACATTTTTAATATGTACTCAAATGTATAAAAAAGATCAATAAATAACAAATATAACCAACACAAGATTTTGCAGATATATTAGACAAAAACTACGAAGTCTTTCGCCCATATCTACCTTATTACAATAGCATTTATTTTAACAAAAGAAGATGTACAATAATATATAATTTTGTTGTGTTTTTAAGAAATAATAGAATTATAGTTATTAATTTAAATTCTTAAAAAAGCAAAACAATAATACAAATGTTTGAAGCATTATTTATTGTAAAAATTAAAATTTTTAATTATTTTCAAAATATTTTAGAAATATTTTTCTGACTTTATAACATTTACGAACAGTAACATTTTTTTTTTTTTTTTGTGTGTGTGTGTGTGTTCCTAAGAGCAAGTTATTGCATTATAATTAAAAAAAAAAAAAAAAAAAAAAAAAAAAACGTTGTAAATAGAACTTGAGACATGTTTGATTGTGAAGCAATTTTAGATAGTAATAATATAACAATTAAATAATAAATATATGAGGGAAAGACACCAGTGTTCACCACACCTTAAATTTGCACCAGAATTCGTCACCCTTACAAAAGCTGTGTTAAAATAACAATTAATTAACATCTATGAATTTGAATCCCCCCGCGCTAGATTCCCTAGAACCAGAGGATCTAGCTCGAGGGGATTCAGATTCATAGATGTTAATTAATGGTTACTTTAACATGTCTTTTGTGAGGGTGACGAACACTGGTGCAAATTTTAGGGGTGGCGATCACTGGTATATTTATCTTATAAAACATATTATAATAACTACTTAAACAGGGGTAAAGCATCAATGCAAACAATTATTGTAACCGGCTTGATGAATTGAATGCAATTATCAAGAAAAAGCGGACAGTATTAGTAAACAGAAAAGGAATTTTGTTCCAACACGATAATGCAATGGTGACGCAACAAAAATTCAATGAGCTTGGATGAGAAGTTCTTAGCCGCCCAACATATTCACCTAACATAGCTCCATTGGATTATTATCTATTACGGTTGCTTCAGAATTATCTGAAAGAAAAAAATTACTTTTTCCGAAGTTGTCTTCGTGACAGTGGCTGAATATTTTGGGTCTAATAATGAAAACTTCTACGCTAGGGGGATCGACAAGCTGCCTGAAAAATTGTAACCTGTGGTTGGAAATAATGGATATTATATTATTGGTTAAAATATAAATAAACTTTATTAAAACTGGTTTAAATTTTTTATTTAAAATACGACAGAACAATCCTACCAACCTGATAAATTATAATGTACTACAATACTCTGTAAAATTGAATAAAGAAATATTTTTCTTTCAAAAGAAAAAAAAAAAAAAAACGAAAAGAAAAGAAAATCCGGAAACTATAAATGCAGTTTTGCTGAACATCATCAACGCGGAACCAAGAGATGTTAAGCCACATTCTTTTAAATAATATGCTAGATGTTTGATTACAAACATCATCGTGAATACAAGCTGTCAACTGTCACTCATCTTAGGTAATATGCTTTTACACATAAAAAAATGTATATCCAAACTACAGTGGAAAATATAAGCTTTTCGGATCACCTTTCATAGTAGTTAATTGAATATTTGAAAGTTTTGTCAACAATGTTTCATTTTTGTCGATTTTAATTTGATTGCTATGTTAATAAAGATATCGAGAATATGTTTTCGTAAAATTACATTCCATGATGTTAATATGTTAGTTATTTGACAGACATTTGCAATTTAACTTATTTTTCGGTATTAAGTTTTACATTTTTTTTACATTAAAATAATTTGAACGAAGAAAATGACTGCTATCATAAAATGAAATTTTTAATGATACTTCCGAAGTATCAGAACTTATTTTGTGATAATGACAGTTTATTCTGCAAATTCGTTAGCAGGGGTCATATAGTGTCCCACATTTTGAGTACCAGTAAATATTTTTAAATAGTAATTCTTTTTTTACTTAATCGTAAAAAGAAGTCAATTAAGGCAAAATTTATTGTTAAAAAATAATGTATTAAAAAATAGGTCGTTCTTTGCGTTCTATTGGTTTGAATCGAATTATAAAATGATTTAAATCATTTCATTAAACCTTAAGTTAAAAAAAAAAGTTAAAAGGCTAACATAACATTAAAACATTAAAGCTCTCTTTAAACAGGGTTTGTACGGACCTGCCTTTTTGTATTACAAAAACAGGGGTGTTTGTGTCCCCGGAAATTGCCACCAGAATTTTTTAATAGTGATATTACTGGTAGTTTTCTAGTAACGTTCAACAATGAAATATAACAAAAAATACAATTTTTGATTACTGGTGGAAAATAAAATAAAAAACCCGGAACGCAAACACCCCTGCAAAAAGGCGTTGACAGGGTGTAGACAGCCGAAAATTTTCCTCTGATTCTCCCCCCAGTTTATTTATATAATAGTTTTTTGTGATCGTGCAAACTTACTAGTAAAATTTCCGAAAGAAGATACTGGTGGAAGAATCAGGGAAAACATTTCGACTGTCGACACCCTGTGTAAAGATTCTTCCACCACAATTGTTACATAATAAAACTTTACTTAAAATTATAAGCTTATTTTGTGCCAAAAATTGCTATAAATTTTTATTGGTGCCGAAAAATAAGGACTGTATGTACCCTGTTAAAGCTTTTTAATGAATCGGTGTGCAGAATTAAAGCAATGACTTTTTTTTTTTTTTCATAATTTTTAAACAAAGGAATATATGACCATAAAAATTGAACGGCCTGTTCGTTACCAAATTATTAATCTAATTTTATATAACTTTAACGTAAATAATAATTTTATTATAATTTTATTAACTTATATTATTTCAAATTTTCTCAAAAGTAAACTTTGAAAGGAAAAGGTGGGAAAAAATAAGAGAGAAAAAAATTGCATACGGTGTTAAATATGCATTATAGATAGGTGAAGCTACACATGTCTTTAAATGTTTAATAAAAACCAGATTTTTCTTCCTGTATTCAATTTTATTTTTCTTCCCTACCCGACTTTTTGAAAAAAGAAAAAAAAAAAAAATATATATATATATATATATATGTATAAATTTGTTAACTATGAACATAAACAGAACAATAAAAATGTAAATAAATAATTTTACTATGAACTACTCATCCAGTTAGCATGTTCGTATGATTTTAGTTATCCCCATACGAAAAAAGAGGAAAAAAGAAAAGTAAATACAGGGAGATACTATATCTGGTTTTAATTTAACATATGGAGGCATGTATATTTTCATCTCTGTAGTGCATCTTTAACGCCATTTTTCATTTAGTTTTCTCTTCTAATATAGTTTCAGTTTTTCATTTCTTCCAAAGCTTGCTTTTGAGAAAATCGAATCAATATTGGTTTAAAAATCATTACTACTTTCAAAGTTACAGGAAATTACTTAAAATTCATTACATAAAAAATATGAATTAAAACATACACTTAATGCTGAAACTTAACTATTATTATGGAGCTCAAATCAAAGTACTGTTATGACAGTTTCTGTCAAGCTTCAAAGAAAGTTAAATATAAGCTAATAATCATGCACCGTTTGTAAACTTCTAGACATGCATTTCTAAGAAAACGAATTATTTTGTAAATGTGACACAGTTTTTTACTCACATTCACTATCAAACATTTCTTACTTTTATGACCTTTATTATCATAATATATGGTGAAATGAAAAAAAAAAAAAAGTCTCACGCTTCAAAAGCAAATCTACAGATGTGGAAAGAAGGGTCTCGGGCCCCTGGATGCCCTGCAACGTAATATTTAACTTTGGTGTTCTTAGAAAAAAAAAAATATATATATATCATAGTAATGAAAACTTTGATCATTATGATATATCCTCCATTGAAGGGACTTTGTAATCTCTGTTGTGTGAAGACATAATAATTAGTTTCTAATGGTTACACATCCTTAGTAGCAACAGGTGTTATATATTAAAAAAAAAAAAAAAAAAAAAAGATATAGAGCAAATAGGAATTTATTAGTAAAATTTCATTAAGAATACTTTATGTTTTCAGTTAAAAGAGTTTTTTTTTTTTTAAATTCATAACAGGTTTTGTTAACCAGTGAATTTTTATTGTATGAAACCATGAACTATACAATAGCTAAAATTTTCTTTTAAATACATTAACAGTTTGAATGAATAATTATGCCTTCTGATAAATCAGCTAACATTTAATAGTTAGATAAAAACCACAAATTCATTCAAATTTCCGTTTGACATAAAAAAAAAAAAAAAAAAAAAAAAAAACAATGGTATTAATTTTCTAACCAGAAAAATTATACTATTTAATTGTTAAATAGTATAAAGTGAAAAAAGAGTACAATATAATTGTTAGTTTATTTATGGCGGTTTAAAATTTTTAATCGTAACATTAGATAAATAAATAAAATAAAAAAAATCATATCAATTTCGATTAAATATATAGACTGGTATTCATATAAATTGACATAGAGAATTTTACATTATTTGTGTATAAAAGAATAAAATATTATACTTACATACATATATATATAGTGTAACAGAAAGATGCGACTGGTAAAATATCTCGGATCAAAACATAAATGATTACGAATTCAATATTTTAAAATAATCTATCCGATGGTGCCAAAATTGACAATTTTCCGTCCTCCCAGTGAGGGGGCGCCTGGCGGGAAGGAAATTTTGAAATTTCCATTGGAAAACCCTATGTTTCAAAGATTTGGATTCTCCATAAAAAAAAAAAAAAAAGTCACACTTCTTGCACTTCTCTATCATTCCTTTTTTCGCGGATAGTGCATAATCAATAAAAACTAAACAGGAATACGATCGTTTTAAAATAGGAATGTTTGCAAAAATACCCTTTGGGGATCGGGGAAAAAAAACACGTATTTAATATTTTAAAATATTATCTTACTATGGTTAAGTTGACTTTCTTCTTCGTTTTTCTAGTGGTATATGTCGGGAACAACTTAACACTAAACCTACCACGATGGGTCAAATGACCCATTTTAAACTTTTTGTCAGAATTTATTGCAAATAACATTATCACATCGTCCATGTTTCATGTACCAAATTGTGCTAAATAATATATTTTTGCTATACATAGTAATATATTAACATTTTAAAGACGGGTCACATGACCCGCTGTGGTACATGAAGTGTCGGTAGGTTTAGTGTTAAAATCTTATGTACAAATTCCAGCTTTTTGTTGCAGATTTAGATGTTACGTGCATGTAACTTAATTTATACAGTAATGGACTTCATCGATGTGACACGTCATGAAACCATTCGCACGTGGCCATTGTAAGGAAAACGTCAACATTCTCAGGTTTATTTTTGTATTTTATAGGAAACTAGCAGGCTTTGCCCGCTTCGCTGGTTACTACATTAAAATGATTTCTTTTTTATTGAATAATTGAAACGTTTAAATAAATATATTTCGATTGGCGACTATTTTCGCCACAGCTTTAGCATGGGATCTCCTCAGTGATATTAAATATATATATATATATTAAGCTTATCGAATCTATACAACAACATTATTATTAAAACGAATATTCTCGAAAATAGTCCAATAGTAAAGCTTATTCTTCGACTATTCAGGAAACAGTTGAAGCTGTCACTCATATAGCAAAAATCACTATTCAATGAATGTTCTGGAACATTCTGAAAAACAGTCACTTGTTCCACAGGAGTAAAGCAAATAACATCAAATACTCCGGAGCATAAATCTTCGCAAGCTCAAGAAAAATGTTCATTCGCTTAGAGCTCAATCCTTAATGTGCAATCACTCAGAATAGATCTCTGAATAATTCTGATTCGCAGTGAGTACATACTCTCTCGCATAAATCAATTCACTCCTATTTATAACTTTTTGCGATGGAATTCTAAAGTACCATTTTTCATCAAACTTGGTTGCCCTCTTACCAAATTTTGGTCGCCCACGCACCAAGTTTGTCGCCAAGGCTGACCCTACTGAAAGTGAATGAATGAACTGCCCTTTTATTTTCACTTCGCCTGTAAAACTGCTTTCATTGCAACAGTGTTAATGATGCGGGGCAAAGAATTAATCCCTTATAACAATATGCTATGAGCACTATTTCTGCTGCATTTTAGACAACTAATATTTTTATGGTTATATATATTTCCCATTAAACGTATTCTTATTTTTATTTACTTATTTAAATAGCAATTTAGATTAATCAAATATTTCTGCCGGACAGCGTGCAGGTACAGACACACACAGCAGCTTGTATATTTGTATTATAAATTAGCATAGTGATTGGTATTTAAAAAAAGTAAATAAATATGTTAACATTACCGTGCTACACAACTTTATTAAATCTCTCCCTTGGCGACTTTTGAATTTTTATCACCATATTAATGATGATTTACTTTTATTTTTCTTTAATATAATTTCTTGTATAAAAGGGAGAATCCTATTTTGGTGACACTTTTATCGGACACCTTTTCATTAATTTGTAAGAATTCTTCATATTCTGTTTATATTTTTAATGGTTTTTAGGCTTAAAATAGTGCTTGAAATAAATTTTCTATTTTTAAAACTACATCCCCCCCCTTCCACAAAATTATCTATTCAGATAAAAATAGATCATTTATGTAACTACTATTTCGGTTTAATTTCTTTAAATGGCTGTTGCTATATTAAAATGGATTAAAATGGCTGTTGCTAAACTTGGCGAAAAACATTCGGTTTATTTCAACGCTAAAATTTAAAAAATCGCCCAGTAGGATCTTTAAATAAAACTGATAAAATAAATTAATAGTTCATAGAGTTTATTGTAGTAAAGAAATGCTACGCAGTCAAATGTGATGACATGGGCAGTTTGTTTCTCTTTAATAACAACTTGGCAGTAAAAATCTACAAAATAATAGTTTGAAAAAAAAAAAAAAAAAAGAACAACATATAAGAGTACCATACCCAACTATATTAACACTTTATCTATGTGTATAAAATTTTCAAAGTGATACTGACGTCAATTTTTATATGAAATGCATAATTTAATTTTTTTCATTTTTTTATTGTTCACGTTTAAGCAAACGTATTTATTTTCCTGTTGAAAAAAAAAAAAAAAATGAAGAAAAAATAAACTCGTAAATTTTTGTTGTCAACAATTAAATTAAGGATAAAATATTAATGACTATTTTTACAGATATTATAAAGTTAATATTTTCGTATTTTCACTAATTAAAAGAAAACAAATCAAAAATTCGAAAATCGGGCTTCGAGGTGCACAAGGACCCCTCGTAGGGCACCTTCATGTCGAAACACGTGACTGTTCGAGCTAACGTTTTTGTGCTACGCTGTCCATACACAGACACACAGACAAACATTGTCTTTTATGTATATAAAGATGTATACACTTTTTATGGGGAAATTCTTAGGGAAAAGGAGAATGAGAAATCAGAGTGGAAAAGAATCTATGAGTTAGCCTAAAACCTAAAAATCCCATAGAGTTCATTGCTTAAACTGCTCACTATATTTGATTTAAAAGTGCTATTCTGTGCTAAAAATAAATTATATCGTTTATTGCAATGTTGGGATGAATGGTTTTGATTCCGTCGATAAGTCTTATATACAACGAAAATAGTATACTGATTTTGATTTCAATCGGTAGACTATGTTTTTCAGGTTACCCTAATGAAAGTAATCCCATAGCCTCTTAAACTAGATACCTGTCGCGTGGCTCGGAAATTTGGCAACAGTTGAAGCGGTAGACAGCGCCACCTGGTACAGATTGAGCGACTTTTTTATTCAACTGTCACCAATAATTTTAAGATGTGATATATGACATATATAATCGACATTTCTCTGATTCTATTCGCCTTTTATGTATATCATATCCCACTTTTAAAAATTTTTGGTGGCTGTTGAATAAAAAAGTCGCGTAATCTGTACCAGGTGGCGCTGTCTACCGCTTCAACTGTTGCCAAGTTTCCGAGCCACGCGACAGGCATCTAGTTTAGGAGGCTATAGTAATTCAGTGTCACCGAATCAACAAAATGATATGGCTACTCCATTTCGACTCTCATTTAAAGTTTTATTGGAAGAACTGCACGATTCGATCAAACGAGATGCGCAGCTTGAGCATAAGAATTAGGCTTCATACACGTAAAATCTAAACCTGCAATAATAAATGAAAACTTCCGCTTAAGTTTTAAGAGACCTCACCCCCTCCAAAAGGAAGACGAAGGATGAAATGAAGCTTGCAGACATTGGATAACATATTTAAAGGCGTATTAATATTTTTTAAACGTCAAGTTAGTTTGGATTGTTTACAGAGAATCTGAATCTTCAATAAAAATGGAGGGTTGTGCAGTTAAAATTTGAAAGTTGCCCCTACCTACCCAGTGAGGCGAAGCTTTAAGTTCTCAATTTCGATATCATCGGCTAGTTTATTTTTTTTAAAATATCGAATACGTATTTTTTTTACTTTTTGATCCGAGATGTATTTTTCGAGATATTTAACCGATCCCAACTTTTTGTTATACCTTGTACATATAAGTGTTACTAATATATATATATATGTATACATTTTGTTATCTTCATTCATATTTTCATCATTAACTATATTTTCATTGACTATTTTAATTTTTCTTAGTAAATAGCTATTTTTTATTTCGTGCGTTAAAATAATCGAAATTTAATTATTTAATTCAGTTGCATTTTTTAAATATTTGTTTATAAAACGCAATTTATGAATTTATATTTAAAAAATCCTTAATAGTAATTTATTATTATTTTATTTGACAGGTATCATAATATGACAGCCAAGACTTTCTTAAACAAACAACCTAAAAATTATGTGCCATCATGTGGATAGTCCCTATTCAATAAAAGTCTTCGGCATGCTCACCAAATCACGCATAGCATGGAGGCATGTGGTGCGGGGGTGGCTCTGACATTCACTTTTCAAGGATTTGAAGCATGGGACACGAATTAAGACGCTCTTTTAGCGCATCTTTTCAAACTGAATTAAGATACTATCCACAAATTACAGGTTCTATAACTACCAACAATAAATTATAAGTAAAGATAAATAACTGAAATTTTAGCACCTTTGCGCGAAGATAACAGATCAAAAAATGACCCTTCTACTTAAATCCACTGTGTTAGACACGATTGCTTACATCACAAATGAAAGCTTATTATCGTGTCTCTCCTTGATTCAGTCTGTAATGAATACGTAATTTCTAGTTATAGCCTTTTCTTTTTCATATAACCTCAGGTGATGACACTCATAGCACCTATATTGTTTAAATAACCTTCAGTGAGTATAATAATTAAACAAATCTATTGTTTATCTTGACAGGAGCTCCTCTTAAAAAGGAAATACATAGATATCAAGTAATCAACATTTATTAGTTTCATCTTTAGGCGATGAGAAATAAATCTCCTTTTAATTGTGCATTTAAGAAGCAATGGATAGTCTGAATAACAATTATAGTTTGTGAGCTGGGAATTTCCGCTTTTAGAACCAGTAACTCGGCAATTAAACATTTAAAGAATATTTTAAATATATAAACAATATAATTTCTATTATTTCCATTAAATTATTAACATCAATCGTGTGGTTAGAAAAAGGTAATTTTGTTTTGATTATTGGGCTGATCAATTGTTTTTCTCAATTATTTTTTAATTTACCCTATTTTATTTTTACTGTAACTATTAATTATAAATATAAATTAAATTCAATAATTAATTATTTTTTATAACCAAGGTTACTTAAAGTCTATTTTTATATTTATGAATTTGCCATATTGTCAGTCTTTGATAATTTTTTATTATTGTTTTTTTTTTTTTTTTAATTTGGTTGTCGATGTCAGGAGTACGTGCTGTCATAAACAGAGAGGTGAAAGTATTCCGTCTTCAGAATGAAATCTTTCACCACTATTTTTCAACAATAATCCCAATCCTTTTTAATCGGAAAAACTTAATGTAAAACTATAATTAATATTTCTAAATAAAAAATAGTTGCGCTAATAACGTGAAACACTTTTACCCCAGCATAAACAAAAACTTTTCATATATATTTGTACACTAAGCGACAAAAAAAAAAAAAAAAAAATAACAATAATAATAATAATAATAAAATAAATAAATAAATAAATAAAAAAGCCGCACTGCAGAAAAAATGATTTATACCTTTTTTATTTGTAATAACTTTAAAATTAATGGTTGAAAAACAAATAAAACTGTGATGTTTGCATAATACCAAAAGGATGAAATGATACCTAAGTACATTTTCGATTTAATAATTCACTGTATTACACGCTATGAAGTACTTTATAAAAATCTTTCTTTTTAAACATAATGTAATAACCATACACTTTGTATTCTATTATGATTTATCATATAAATAAACAAGTTATATTTTAATATATGAAATAAAACTATTTATTTGTTAGATCTAAGCAATGTTTTAATAAAAATATGTATTCTGCATTGGGTTAATTCCCCCTTTATGTAGAATTACTGCTTTAATGCACAGTTTTATACCGTTTTCTGATATAAATCGCAAAAATTTCACTATGCTAAATACTGTAAATAATTTTTGTAGTTCTTGCAAAGTTGTTGGCGGCAAATTTCGAATCTTCCTCTCTCTCCCCGCGCCTTTTAATGACTACACATTTTCGAGCGAATTGAGATTAGGACTGTTTTCAAGTCTAATAAAAAAGAAATTCTACGATATTCTCTGTGGGATTTAACTTAGAGTGAAAAAAGGTATTATTACTTACAGAATTGTAGGTGCTCATGGGAATGGATAGGTAATTTTAACAATTTGTTTCAAATTGACGTACCACAGACGCCGCACAGCACGGTGCATTATCATCTTGAAATGCTGTTTGAAGAAAAGTCTGAAATACCTCCAAAATAGTCGGTCAGGCACCACTTTTATAATCACTGTGTTTTATTTTGAGTTAATTGACGATAGTTTAGTATTTCATCAACATTTAAATTTGAAGATATCAGGGTGTTATAGAGAACTATGGAAGCTATACAAAAAAGAAAATCTGTTGCTGGAAAAGAATATTACTAAATAAATAGATATATAGAAATAATACAATTAATAATACTAAATAAATAATACTAAATAAATTATACAAATATTACTCAAAGTTACTGATACGGTAGATCGTTTATTTATCATTATAAAAGTTTTTTTTTTTTTTTTTTTTTTTTTTTTTTTTTTAATGACATCCTCATTTAACCCGTTAGTAGTCGCTAGTTGGTCGATTTGCCGCACATCCTTCAGTTTTTCCAGATTTTTTTATTCAATAGCCACCAAACATTTTTAGAAGTGGCATTTGATATACATAAAATGCGAATAAAATCGATTTAACGTCGATCACATCAATTCTTAAAATTATTGGTGGCAGTTAAATTAAAAGTTCGCAATCTGTAATAGGTGGCGCTGTCGATAGCGACTACTAACGGGTTAACAAATAGTAAGCCGGAAATTTAAAACATTAATTTATATAAAAGGTGATCCAAAAGTCGGTTTTTTTTGTATGAATATATATATATATATATATATATATATTAGTTACATATTTCACCAACAGATGGCGCTGTGACTGAACTTTGACCTGTTAGCCGATCCGTCATGTTAGTTAATCCTGTTACATACGATACCATTACGTTCTGAAAAGTTTCAAATGGCACTCTGCAAAGCTTTCTAAAGATAAATAAAATGTTTTATCGCGACTTTAATTAAAAGAAATGGGTGAGACATTATTAAAAATACATTATGTTCTACGGCAATCGAGTGATCTTTGGACGGACGTACGCCATATTTGTTCAATGTCCAGTCTCTCTCTATTCAGGTCCCTGAGTATCCTCTCACATTTTAAACAGAACTGCCTAATCAAATGACGCCATAATGCGAATAGTGATTAATCTGACATGCCAACGAATATATTAATTAAACATTCATTGCTTATTATTACTGCTGTTAAACATTGTAAAAAAGGAATGATGATACTGTTAAGATGCTTTATTAAGAGAATTCTCAATGCGCAACGTCTGGTAACCATTCCCATGAATGACGGCCGTTACAGTGAATATTTATAGTTCTAGTTATGTTGTTAAATGTACTGCACCAATGTAAAAGAACTAATTTTGCTTTTAAAGCAACGCCTGGTGGAGAAAAAAAACTAATTGCGAAATAAATCTTATGTTATTTTTTAAAAAATTCCAGATCTCTGTACATTTCAGTGCTACTCCCAATTCTTTTTGAATAATATATTTTTTATTTTTTTCCCGTGTCTTTTGGATCATTCGGTATAAACTGAGTAAGTCTAACAGATAAGACTGTAGACATTTTAAAATTTCAAAGAAATTGAAAGAATTGGTAGAATTCAATGCGCGGGTTTGCGAAAACGTTATTCTCGTTAAGTTTTTTTTTTTTTTTTTTTTTTTTTGTAATGAAAAAATAGTTAAAATTTTCGTTAATAGGAGTGCCACACAGACGCATAAAGAGAATTATGGATGTATGGTTGGGTTTTTACGTCGCACTAGTGCTGCGCAGATGGGCAATTGGCGACGGTCTGGGGCACACCTCTAGAGGTGGTCCGGAGACATGCCATAACAATTTTGATCCTCCACGGAAGGGATGGCTCTCCCGCTTCGGTGACCCCCAGAGGTATAATTTTTGTACACGAAGGTCTTTGGCCGGCTCAAGTACCGAATCCGCAATCTTCCAATTACGAGGCCGGCGGCGCTCTACCGACTGGGCTACCGCGGCCCAGAGAAATATGGTTATCCGAGTCGTATAAATTGCACTTTTTTTTATGATTAACAGCTCATTTCTTATTTTCCTTCCTACTTCTTCATACCTACAGTTTTAATTGCGATGCTGGATAAAACGTTATTGGTGAAGGTGTTTTACCTCAGCTAAGAATCGCCAACTGAAGCTGTAAGCGGTGTTATAACTCGTTTGCGAGCTGTAATTTGTAATGATGACGGACATTTAGAATAGGAGTTATGCTTGTAAACATTTGCATGCAAAAAAATATAGTTTTTTATGGAAATGTGGGATTTACTCACATACAACGGCCTTTATCGACGAAAATTTTAACTATTAATTTTTTCTTTATCACATGAAAATAAAAGAAAAAGAAATCATCCATCACGATAATAACTTTTTCGCAAACTGCGTCCAATTTGACCAATTCCTTTAATTTTCATGAATATTTAAAATGCCTAAAGACTTATGGGACATTCGATATATACATATATATATATGAAAACTTACAGAAAATTAATAAAATATGAACAGATGTAAAAAGGTCAAAAAAGAAAAAAAGAAAAAAATTAATAAGCTGGGTGAAAAAAAATCAAAATTGGACGAAATCAAATGAATGTAAGCATGCCGAATTCGCAACGTCATCAGGAGTATTGTACGAATAGTGCATGTAAATTGTGGTATCTGTCAAAACCAATCATGATAGAGTAGGTGCTCCAGTGATTGCCATGCTCCAGTAATTGACATCTATACCGAAATAATTAATAAGTAAGAAAAATAATAAAATCATATATTTTACACATAAGAATTTTAACATTTTATGTCAAACACTGGAGCATAGGATGCTAATAACTGGTAAAATGAATAACTAGCAGTGCCAAACACTGGAACATAGGGGGCCAATTACTGATAAAATGAAAAACTGGCAGTGGCAATTACTAGAACATTGAGTGGATGTCAAATAAAAATTCATTAAAAAAAATAATAATTGTTATCAAATGTATATATTTTAACTTGTGGTTCTGAATGTCTTGCATAGCATATGTACTAACTTAAGATTTCTAAAAATATTTTCTGATGACTAGAACATTAAAAACATCAGAGATTGCTCTAAAAGTGTCAATCACTGGTGCACTTACCCTATATGTAAAAAAAAAAAAAAAAAAAAACTATTTAGATCTAAAAATTCATTTTAACGGTAATAAAATTTACACTGATATTTATGATAAAACCCCGACCGGAATTTTGTTTTAAGGTTAATTTGTTTGCCCATTTTAATTCTTGTCTTCCTCTCTCTGTGCATCATTAATTACTTGTTATGTATAAAAGATTTATGCTCATCAAAGTATGAAAATAAAAATATCAATAAATTAATAAATGTTACAATTAAAATGTTTTTCCGTAATTATTTTTTCATTACTATATCAATAAAATTGTCTCTGTCAAATACACACACACACACACGCACACACACACACACACATATATATATCTGTTTGCATTTGTGTGTGTGAACATGCATGTGTTAAACGAAAAAATAAATAAATAAATAAATAAAACATAATAAAAAAGGTGGAGACTGGGTGAGCATATGTTTGGTTAAGGAGGTCATTTGCTGTTGTAGGTTGATTGGTTGGTTGGGTCATTCATATAAATAAAAAAACATCGAAGTTTTGTTATATTTACTACAAATAAACATTATTTTGTCTCTTTGATTAATTATTTATTTTTATTTAATTATAAATGTTATCTTTTACATAGAATTTTGTGTGCATAATTTTAATTTATTGTTAATTCATATAATTATTTATAATCAATTTAACCATATTTTTCTCGTTTTGTATATGCTTAGTGTAGTCTTCTATTGAAAATAAAAAAATCAATTTCTTCGAATTGCAAAAGATTATTTCATTTAATACAAAACTTTACTTTGCCCTTTAATTAATTAATTATTTTTATTTAATTGTATATGTTATCTTTTGTTATATGTTATAATTTTGTACACATAATTTCAATTTATTGTCCATTCATATAATTATTTATACTTAATTTAATTTAATTTTTCTAGTTATTATTGTATATACTTAATGTAGTCTTTCATTGAAAATAAAAAATCAATTTACCTGAATTTCAAAAGGTTATCGTTTAAATTATCATAATGGCTTTTGTATAAAACCTGCTTCCCATTAAAATGGAATGTGATAAAAAATGCTGTATAATAATAAGTTTATTAAATTAGAAAAAAAGTCATAAAATTCCATAATTAATTAACACTTTTAATAATTTAATTAATAAAAGTTTAAACAAAAATGATTTCACTACATTATTTAGGCATGAAAATACTCTTCAATCAATAACCTTCTTACTAAACTAAATTTATAAGAACATTAACTGAAATCTGCTATAAGAAATATATATAATTTTACACGAAAAATGGCGGCAATGTCCCATAATTACAAAGTTATGTTTGTTGTACTTACTTCTGACTGTTATAGCTATAGAAAAATACAGTTTATTTTATTTATTTAATGTATCCTAAGATATCTTTAAATTTGATAAAATATTGTAATTAAATTTATATATGTATTATAGTAATTTAAATTATTTGTGTTATTTCCTTAGCTATTTTTAAAGCTCAACTCATCTTCCTAAACTACTGACTACAACTCACCTCTTAAAGTAAAGTGAACGCAAGCATGTGTAAGGCTTATGTTTTTCCCCATAGCTCAGTCTTTTGTAATATTGTAATTATCATTATTTTTTCAATTGTTCCTTTTATATTTCAAATTTGTTTGTTTTTATATGCAAGATTGGTTGTACTGTATTGTACTATGCTTAACCTTTTGAAGCGTAGTGTCCCAACTGCAAAAAGTCATTCTGTAAATTTTTTACCAAAATTTTACTTTTAAAACAAAGCAACAAAAGTCATTTATTTCTTTTATTTTAATTTTGTTCGTAAATTCTAGTGCAAGCGTAATTTAAATGAGAACAATTACCTTACTCCACAAAGGGTTAAAATATCTGCTATAGAATGAATCGTGCATTTTGATACTCACTGAAGTGATGGGAGACCCTGATGATTTATTTCTTCAGTTTGAGTGATTTTTCATATGTTTAAATTTTTAATAAATCTTTATTGATCCTTTTGTAGATATATGTAGACATGCTATAAACGAAAGTACTTATTTTAACGGAATATTTTTTATAAATATTATTAAATTATTTTACATATAAAAAGGATGATTAGCATATTAAATATAGAGTAGAAAACTCTGTAAAATGTATTTTATCTTCATGCTGAAAAAACTATTATTATATCTTACTTAAATTATGCCTTACGGCTCTTGATTGCTCATATAACACTCAGAGTTTCAAGTATAATTTTGCACTTTTGCCTTCCGTCAGGCATTAGTTTTGAAAAAGTGAGTTTACTGAGTAAAGATAGCTGCATTTAAATTTATGTAATTAATTATAATGTTCAAGGTTAATATTCATATGATATTTAAGTTATTGAATAAGTAACAAAAATTGTTTCAGAAATTTAAAACTTTACGAATAAATATAAAAACATTAATCAAATTTTACACTTTTGAAATGTAATTTAGAAAAAAAATCATTTAAGGCTTGGCACAATGTATTTGGCTCTATATATTACCGAGCAATAAATATTCACCTCGGAAATTGTGTTATTACTATTAGAACCAATGAATATTTCAAACATTCTAGAGAATAAACAGTGTTATTAAAAAGTCGACCGAATTGTCGTTTCCAGTTTGTAGAAAGTTTTATGTACAATATCCATCACTAATTGCTAATTGTAAAATTTGGCTAACTGTATTGTTTGTGTAATTAAATATCTTATAAATTAAACACCATTCTTTAAATTAGTGGGAATTGTTAAATGAAAAAGTCCTTACAAATTGATAGCTTTGTTGGCCACTTACTCGATATAACAAGGACTCAAGTTAGAGCCTGTCCTGCACTGTTAAAAATTTTTCTGTAAATTTACAGAGAATCTATTGGTAATTAATTATATTAAGTCTTACGTAAATTTACAGAGAATTAAAAAAAAGAGATTCTGTCAAAATGCAGAGAAACTATTCTGTAAATCAATCATAGTCTCTGTAAATTTACATAGATCAAAATATTCAAGTCTCTGTAAATTTAAATCTGTGAAACATCATAGTCTCTGTAAATCTACATATGTAAAAATATGCAAGTCTCCGTAAATTCGAGCATGTAAAAGCATATAAGTCTCTGTAAATTTACCATTGTAAAAATAACCACGTCTCTGTAAGGTTACATATGTAAAATCATCCAAATCTCTGTAAAATTACATATGGAAGAGCATCCAAGTCTCTGTAAAATTACCTACGTAAGAACATCCAAGTCTCCGTAAATTTCGCATAAAATATTATGAAAATCTCAGTAAATTTATCCATGTAAAAATACCTAATATTTGAAGGCCCCACCATTGGCTGAGAAGCTCTGCTCTCAACGTTTGAAGGCGGAAGGTGCATAGTTCGATCCCAAGTTGCGATTTTTCACCTACCCATTCGGAATTTTCCGCGGATATCTCCAAAACTTGTATAAATATGGGATAAGACATTTTAGAAAGACCTACACTTACGGCAATCCTCACAGGTCTAGAAACTTAGCACATCCAATCGGCTTTAACTAACGACGATTAAATATTAGTATGTTTACAAGCGTATCGAAGACACTCTAAATTGGCATATACTTAAAATAAATTATATTATTATCAATTTACAAGTACAAAAATATCCAACAGTAAGTTTATCTTCATGAATATAGGTAAGAATCTAGTAAATACGTTACATAAGTACAGATTCTTATTCGACTTAAGGAAAAGAAACTTAAAGTTAGATGTTTTTGCACTTGTAAGTTCATAGCCTTGGGATTTATTTTAAATGCGCGTCAGTTTAGAGTGTTTTGAATAGGCTTCAAAATATATTATTATAATATTATTGTGGTGGTAAAATCACATTGGTTACTTCAGAGTTCTAGGCCTGTATAGAATGCCTTATGTGTAGGTCATTCTAAGATGTTTCATTCCATATTTACAAAAGTTTTTTAAGAAAACCTTGGAAAATTTCGAATGGGTAGGCTGAAAATCTCAACCTGAGATCGAACTTCGCACCTCCCACCTTCAAACTTTGAGATAAGAACTCCTCGGAAATTGATGGGACAAGAAGACCAGACTTTAGTATATATATAGACATGCTATATATTTTTTATCAAAACTACATTAAAATTCAGAGGTATAAAGTTGGTTAAGCTTGTATTACCTTTGGTAGGATTTGTAATGATGCGCTTCAACAGGTTTTAAACTACAATTTTTATTAATGTTGTGGTACATTTTGCAAACATTCAACTTTTAATAAAAAAAATTAAAAAAGAAGCTGATTTATATTATGGTATTTCTAATAAAATTATCAGAAATAATTGCAAAATATGCTTAATATTGCTCGGTTAATTTGCTTAATATTGCTCGGTTATATTTAGTCCATATCAAAATAAAAACTTAATCGCCTCATTTATGTGGAATATGACTCAATAGTGAAAGATCTCACAGGTCTAAATCTAAAATATTGATTTGATAATTATGACTGATATTGATGGTTTTTGCTCGGCTGAAACCGAAACTAGATTTTACTCTATCACATATTTTTATCAATACAGGGTGCGCTGTTTTTTTTTCATGACTCTTCCACCAATATAACTATACGGTTACTTTTTAGTATGATTCCATGATTGATTACAATTAATCATGGAATCATACTAGAAACTACCGAAATAGAAGGAATTGTGTTGGTAGACACCCTGTATTGGCAAAGGCTATGTGTAACAGAGGAAAATTGGCTTCCTCTTCGGCTTCAGCACATTAAAAATATATTTATCAACTAAAATAAATTAAATTTTGCCAACATCATATTTGTAGATCTGTGTTAACAACCTCAGTTTCTTCCATTCAAAACATACATCCACTTTGTAAATACACTTAAAAAAAATATTTTAACAAATATATGTATGTATGTATGTATGTATGTATGTATATATATATATATATATTACATATTAAAACACTAATCGTTTCAAATGCATTATGCTCTTAAAAAGGTGTAAACTTTCTAAATTGGGGGGGGGGGGAAGGAAGTACTAAAAATTTGTTAGGTACACTACCGTTCCATAATGACCGTACACTTTCGATTTCAGACATTTTTTAAAGTATTTCAAAAAATGTTAAACAAATCATTTTGAAACTTCAGAGGTGTGAAAGGAGGACCGGTAAAAAAAAATTAAAGTAAAATGTAAGTATTTGGCTTCACCCTGTAATAATTAATGCTTGAAATACGTTCTGGTAGTAGCATGTGATTATAGGACTTTCTCATTAACTCTAAGTTTATATGTCTCTACCGCATATAATCAGGGAGATAAAGGTTTCTTTAAAAAATTGCAAAAAATTTCCCATTTTTTTAGCTATAACACGCAAAGCATGAAAAGACAGTGCAAAGTTATTTTCAGGAAACTCGACATACAATAATAAACACTGCATACTGCAATCACAATGAAAAAAATATTAAATATCTAATGAAATATGAGTATTTTTACTAAATTTCTAACTGCGCATGCGTAAATGTTCAGTGACATTTCCTTTTTAAAATTTAACAGTCAAATTTATTGAGCTACTTATGTAAAAACCCCAAACAAAAATCGTGTAAACTCAAAAAGTTCTACGTCATAGAATAAACTGAATTTCAGCTGTTCCCCAACAAAGAAATTGTTAACAGGGCTTTCCCAATATTTATTTACAATCACAGAAAATTGCATTACCGTTCATCGAATAAAAATAAAAATGTGAGTAAAACTCCTTATACTTTAGCGTTTCTTCAAGAGAAACTGAAGACCAGTTCATTCTTTGGCGTAGAACTTTGAGTTTACACAATACTTGTTTGGAGTTTTTATATAAGTAGTTTAATGCATTTGGCTACTAAATTATACAAATGAAATTTAGCTAAAACTTAATCATATGCAGTTAAAAATTATTTAGTAAAAATGCTCACATTTCATTATATATTTAATATTTTTTTCATTCTGATTGCAGTATGTTGTGTCTAATGTTGTATATTGGGTTTCCCGAACATAGCTTTGTACTGTATTTAATACCTTGCATGTTATAACAAAAAAAAAAAAAAAAGTTCAGCAATTTTTTAAAGAAATCATTATATCTCCCTGATTACATACGGCAGAGACTTGAAAATTTATACAGAAAATGAGGATGAGCCCCATAATCATGTGCTACAGCCAGATTGTATTTCGAGCATTACTTTATACTGGGTGATGCCAAATACTCTTATTTTTCTTTAATTTTTTTACTGGTCTTCTTTTCACTTTTGGCACAAACAAATAACTGAAGTACATGAGGTACAACATGTTTTTTACACTCCTGAAGTTTCAAGATGATTTGTATAGTACTTTTTGAGTTATTTTAAAACGCACCTGAAATCGAAAGTGTCCGGTCATTTATGGAAAGGTAGTGTAGTAAATGAATTTGAATTTTTAAATACTCACATTGATTTTTATATTAGCTAAAGAAAAAAAAAAAATTACTAATTCATTTCCATATAAAGGTCTCTCTAAAAACTATGCATACAATTTTGGTAGTTAATTAAAAAGGTAAATTTGTGCAACATATTAATGCAATGCATAACTTGTCACTTAAATCAAGACTAAGATTTCATGCAAATTTTATTTCAAACTGTAATAAATTTTGAACAATTTTCAATATTCTGTTTTTAATGAAATTGGTTTTTAAAAGTTGTTTTATTAGAAAATAAAAATTCTCATTTCAGATCAGATTTCTAATACGTAATCGTAGAAGTATAGGAACATGTTAAAGGTTCGATACCTAAATAATTTTATTTTTTATAATTAATTCATTGCAATGTGTAGAATAATTTCCTTAATTACTTCAGTTTCTGGGATATAAATATTTTTAAATCGACGGCAAGTGGAGGGAAAATGTTCATACGTATTAAATAGTATATAAAGAAATATAGAGTTTTTAATATTTTTAAATATTAATTTAGGGTTCAATGCAGATGAAAATCGGATACTCTTTTGGTTTTCGTCACTAGTTCCATAAAATTCAAATTTTTAAAATATATAACTTTTTGTTAAAGAAGCCATTAGGTATTTTGAATTAAAAATATTTTGACTTTTTTTTTTCTTTACAAAAACAAATTTTAAAACATTTTTCTTCTACAAAATAGGATCTAAAGAAGAAACAAATTTTACGCTTTTACACATGAAAGCAGCATCCTGGTAATTTACTAGAATCATTGCAAAAAGCTCACTTAAGAAGAAAAACATCTTTGCTGCAAAGAAAACATACAATTAAAAATAATTAAAAAATAAAACATACTGAATTAGATTTAAATTAAACTTTATTTTACTAACATACACACATTAATAAAAGATAAATGGTGAAAAATTCTTTAACAGGATAAATATTTGGTATTTGTAAATGTCTTTGATGAGGGTATTTTACGGCATTTTCTATTTTCATATTTCTTAGACAACTTGTTTCGTTTCTGATATCAGGATCAATTTCCATTATAACTAGAAAAAAGAAAAGTGATGAAAGTTACTATTGTTGGAAAACACTTTAACTATAAATTTTTAAAACGAAATCTGCATCCTATGACATTTTAAGCAAATAATGAAAAGAAAGTATTGTAATTCCATGGCACTAAAAAAAATTAAGTATACATACGCGAATTTTAAAGTGTATCGTATATACTCCATCTAAATAGTATCTAATAAAAAATCCTCTAAAGAAAATAAAAGTAGATATACATGGTATTTTAAATCATTAATACAGGAAAAAATCACTTATATAATGAAATCATAAGATATTTAAGCACCATTTTATGAACGCCAGTGTAACAGAATATTTTTGAAATATTTTATATTAAAAATAAGTATGAATTGGACTGGATTTGGGAATAAGGCCGATTGACAGCTGTAAGTCCTAGGCCTACTTTGAAAAGACTTTATCCCCGATCTTTTAAATGACTCCCCCCCCCCTTCCTATATGAAATTTTAAAGTTTGCCCCCGTGTTTCCCTCCCCCCTCCTTTTTTTCCCCTTCTTTTTTTAACAAATGTTAGAAACTGGGGGACTCGGCCTTAGTTCCAAGCGCTCTCTGAACTTTATAATACTCCGAATTAAAAACTGTCCAGTTATTAAAATCTTCCCCTTACAAAGAAGAAAAAGAAAAAAACATGTTTAAGAAAAATTATTTCTGTCAATGCAAAAACTTGTCTGAAAGTTTTTTGACAATGCATTACTAAGCAGAATCTATCGTCTATTAGCTATATTTCAGTGAAAATGTATTTTTAAATTGCAGTTGCTCCACAATCGTCTGCGTCCGCCTCCCTACATAAACATGTAATCGCAGTCTTGGCATGCTTATGATTATGGTATATTCATCCAGGATACTTCAAAAATACAGTTGGAATTTGTACTTAAAAGTAACGTTTTATGTGGATCGGTTATTTTGAGATATAAATTAGTCCGCAACATATAACAGCCTAGTTAAAATTTCGTATTAATTTAAACATTTCATCACTCGTCAATTTTCGTATTAATTTAAACATTTCCTCACTCAATTTAATATACACTCTGTACTTTGAATTCTTAAATATCAAACTGTATTCTGAAAAATATTAACTTGTCAGAAAATTTAATTTGTCCCCCAACCCACCCCTCTATTACCATTGCTCGGCAACTGCAACAATAGTTTTCTTTTTCTTACATTGTGTTGCATACATATACACACGCAAGCAGATTTTCAAAATTTTCTGAAACCAAAATTAATAACATTGGACGATTTAGAATACAAACCGTCCTCCCCTCCATTAAAAAATAATTTTAAAAAATGTCGGATAAAACTCCCATCAATAAAATCTTTAGTTTGTATTTTGATTTTTAAATGTACGTATTTTTTATTATTTATACTATTAATTATATAATGTAGAAATGACTTACTTTTTCCTCTATTCCTACTATTTTGATTTAAGGTAATCTATATTATTTTTCAGTCTTTCAGCAAATGCCAGCAAACACTTTTAATTACAGGAAGAGGCTGTAAAAAGAATATATAAGAAAACGTATAGAAGTTTCAGACGATATTAAACTAAAAACTAGTAGGATGTGGCCACCACATGAATTTCTTCTATATAATATTACACAAAACTTATACAATAAAAATTACTTATTAAATTATCAAATTCTTTTCAGTTATAAATGCAGAAGATTTTTATCTGATAGAATTATCACAAAATGCCGAAAGATGTCAGTTTTTTCCAAATCAAAAGAAATGACTTCTTTCCAAGTTTTTTTTTCGTTAAAAGAAAAAAAAAAAAAAAAAAAAAAAAAAAAGGAAAAATGGATAACTTTTGTTTTAAATTATCACAGATCTATAGTTCAACCATTAGTTTTAAAGGTATTGGCGATATCTTTCGAAAGATACCCATCTTGAAAATTTACTCCCCCTGGGGGGTACTTAACCCCCAGGGGGGAGCGATGCCCCCATGCAATTTTTTTCCCCTAGTTAACTACTACTATTATCAATAATTCATATTAATTTTACAATCACACGATTAAAATAACTCTCATTGTGTACATTTATACGAAATTTTGTCCTATATTGTCATGTTGAAAATTTAGAACAAGAAAGAAAAATCATGCAGTATGCTTTGATTAGTAACACTTTCCAACTGTACGTAATTGTTGTATCGAATAACTTTTAATATTCTTTGCCTATGTTATCACACAATAGACAGAAGGACTGAAAAATATACAGATAGACTAATTGATTTTAAAATTACTCTTAGGCATTTTGAAAAGTGTTAAAAAGGCTTAACGCAAAATAAAATGCAGCCATTAGATTATAATTAAAGCTTTTGATCTTTCTGAATATTTTAGTGCAGCCCTGTAAATCAGAAAGTTAATCGTATCACATTCTATACAAAACATTATTTTAGAGTATTAACAATAAATTTCAATATATTTATGATTTTCACAGTAGAAAGACTTAAATATAACTTTGAAGAAATTCTGTCCTAAAACGTAATGCATTGACATTTTTTTTTCTGTTGTCCCTGTAAACAAACTAGTTGTACAGGTCCTATTAATGTCATTTTAAATAAGGAACATTCTATAGGGAATTAATGTTTATAAAAATAACACTCATAGAACACAATGCTTTCGAATGCTTTTGGGTGTCCCTGTACACAAACCAGAAGAGATATTCACTCCATTTTCAATATGGAACATCCGATAGTGAACTTCAATAAAATATATCAGTTTCGAGAAATTCCATAAATAATTACAGGAGTCAGAGCGGGGCTTACAGACAGACAGACAGATGGACAGATACACAAACGGAAATAATATTCACACTTAAAAATGTTAGAAAGTGTTAAAAACGCTTAATGTAAACGAAAGCACAATTTTAGCAATTTTTTATTAGTAGCTCTTAAAATAAATGGATATTTTTCTGTCACCCTGTAAATCTAATGCTAATTATGCTATATTCTATGCAAAGCATTTTTTTGTGCAGATAAATAACATAATTCAATTTCCTAAAGCTTCGTGGAAAGTAATTAAAATTTGATTTATAGAAATATCTCTCATAGAACGCAATGCTTTGGAATACTTTTGAGTGTCCCTGTATAAAAACCGGTGGTGGTATTTCCTCCATTTTATACAGGAAACATCCAGTAGGGAATTTGAATAACATATTTCAATTACATTAAGATATGTCTACAGTAAAGGTATGAAAATATGGTTTATAGAAATAGCTTTCATAGAACACAATGCTTTGAAATACTTTCGGGTGTCCCTGTACACAAACCAGTAGAGGTATAAACTCCATGCTCAATAGGGAACATCCGATAGTGAACTATATCAGTTTTAAGAAATTCCATAAATATTTACGGGAGTTAGAGATCGGACAGACAACAGACGGGCGGACAGGCAGATACACAAAACTGAAATCATATTCACACATAAAAAATGCTAGAAATTATTAAAAACGCTTAACGTAAACGAAAGTGCAATTCTAGCAATTTTTTATTAATACCTCTTAATGTAACTAGATATTTTTGTGCCACCCTGTAAATCTAATGTTAATCATGCTACACTCTATGCAAAGCATTCTTTTGTGCATGTAAATACCATATTACAATTTCCTAAAACTTCGTGGATAGTAAAGTTATTAAAATTTAATTTATAGAAATAGCTCTCCTAGAACGCAATGCTTTGGAATACTTTTGAGTGTCCTTGTACATAAACCGATGGTGGCATTTCCTCCATTTGATACAGGAAACATCCAATAGTGAACTTGAATAACATATTTCAATTTCATTAAGATATGTCTACAGTAAAGGTATGAAAATAAGGTTTATAGAAATACCTCTCATAGAACACAGTGCTTTGGAATACTTTCGGGTGTCCCTGTACACAAACCAGTAGAGGTATAGACTCCATTTTCAATAGGGAACGTCCGATAGGGAATTTGAATAACTTATTTCAATTTCATTAAGATGTGTCTACAGTATAGGTATGAAAATATGGTTTTAGAAATACCTCTCATAGAAGCAATGCTTTTAAATAATTTTGGGTGTCCCTGAACACAAACCGCAGTAGAGGTATAAACTCCATTTTCAATAGGTTACGTCCGATAGGGAACTTGAATAACATATTTCAATTTCATTAAGATATGTCTACAGTAAAGTTATGAAAATATGGTTTATAGAAATACCTCTCATAGAACACAATGCTTTGAAATACTTTCGGGTGTCCCTGTACACAAACCAGTAGAGGTATAAACTCCATTTTCAATAGGGACAGTCCGATAGAGAACCTGAATAACATATATCAGTTTCAAGAAATTTGATAAATATTTACGGGAGTTAGAGCGCGGGCAGACAGACAGACGGAGAGACAGAAAGACAGACAGACAAACCGAAGTCATAAACACTTTTCAACCTTGTTGGAAAGTAAATAATATATATCATAATAATATATGAGTTTTAAGAAATTCCATAAATATTTACGGGAGTTAGAGATCGGACAGACTAGAGCCCCTTAAATAAAATAATAGGCCGGCGCATCACCGCCATTTTTTTGCCTCCGAAGAGGACAGCATTCCCGCTTGGCGTCCTTATCGCTTCCCTAATGATTTTAAGAAATCTTGATCTGAAGCTAATCCGGTCAGGATAAGAGCAATAAGCAACAATAATATTCCTAAAAACACAATTTTTTTTCACAGTACATTCTCAGGATGTCATTTTATTCTGAGGATATCCTATGGATGTACTGGGGTAAGATGTGTTGTTAGGGCGGTTTCTGATTCTTTTACAAAATGTCGCCAAAACTCAAATGCACAGTAATAGAAGGTCTGTGAACACTTTACATTCACTTCTTGAATGATTATAGCAGTTTATCACAAAACAAACTTCCATATCATAGTTTACTTAGCTAAAATTATGAAATACAATAAGATAAGTTACTCTTAAGTAATGAAAGACGATTAAAAAAAAATTTTTTTGTCGTTTGTTTATCAGAGAAACGCGCTGGGTACATGTGGCAACCCAAGGCAACAAAATGCCTGATGCACCAGCTCGTATATATAGGAGCCTTAGGACAGACAGACAACAGACAGACAGACAGACAACAGACGGACGGACAGGCAGATACACAAAACTGAAATCATATTCACACATAAAAAATGCTAGAAAGTATTAAAAACGCTTAACGTAAACGAAAGTGCAATTCTAGCAATTTTTTATTAATACCTCTTAATGTAACTAGATATTTTTGTGCCACCCTGTAAATCTAATGTTAATCATGCTACACTATGCAAAGCCTTCTTTTGTGCATGTAAATACCATATTTCAATTTCCTAAAACTTCGTGGATAGTACAGTTATTAAAATTTAATTTATAGAAATAGCTCTCCTAGAACGCAATGCTTTGGAATACTTTTGAGTGTCCCTGTACATAAACCGATGGTGGCATTTCCTCCATTTGATGCAGGAAATATCCAATAGTGAACTTTAATAACATATTTCAATTTCATTAAGATATGTCTACAGCAAAGTTCTGAAAATATGGTTTATAGAAATACCTCTCATAGAACACAATGCTTTGAAATATTTTCGGGTGTCCCTGTACATAAACCAGTAGAGGTGTAAACTCCATTTTCAATAGGAACGTCCGATAGTGATCTTGAATAACATATTTCAATTTCATTAAGATATGTCTAGAGTAAAGGTATGAAAATATGGTTTATAGAAATACCTCTCATAGAACACAATGCTTTGAAATACTTTCGGGTGTCCCTGTTCATAAACCAGTAGAGGTATAAACTCCATTTTCAATAGGGACTGTCCGATAGAACCTGAATAACATATATCAGTTTCAAGAAATTTGATAAATATTTACGGGAGTTAGAGCTCAGACAGTCAGACCGAAGTCATAAACACTTTTCAACCTTGTTGGAAAGTGTTAAAAATGCGATCACAGCACCACCTGTTGAGCCATTGTTCCATAAATCTAATATGCACTAGTTAATGTCAGGGTCCAACTAAACACCCACTTTGGCTAAATTTCGTTCATTGGTTCGTGAGATACAGCGTCCACAAAATTTGTGATACACACACACAGAGACAGAGATTTTCTAAAAACAGTCTAAACTGTCTAATCCTCAGAACAAAATTTTCTGGTTCTTTAAAATTCCCCCCCACACACACACACACATACACCTCACAAAGAAAAAAAAATGATGCTTAATATGATTTTTTTTTTTTTTTTTTTTTTTTTGTGTGTGTGTGTGTGTGTGTGACTTTTGAAAGTTGTAGTTTTGAATTGGTTCGAAAAATGTAACCTTGATAAAATTTCGCATTCATTTAAACATTTCTTCGCACAACTTAATGTTATGTTTTCAATCTTTGAATTTCAGTTTGTACACAGAAAATTAACAAGTTTGAAAGTGTAATTTAACTTCTTCCCTACTTTCCCTATTCATTCCCGCTGCGGGTAAAGAAACATTAGTTTTTCTATGTTGCTTGTTTTTGTTTTGTTATATCAAATATATAAATATTGTACACACAAACAGATTTTCAAACATTTAAGAAAACAAAACTGAAAATATTGTGTTGGTATCCATACAAATCATTTCCATTAGCCCCTCTCCCCCCCCCCCCCCACACACACACACTCTAAAAAATGTTTAGTATCAAAGATCTATATAATTTTCAATAATATTTCTGGTCTTTATCGTTCTAATTCAAATTTAACCTTATTCCTTTCGGAGAAAAACATTGCTCATTTAATAAACTTTTCTGGCCATTAGACATATGCTCTTCTCAAAAAATAAAGAAAAGAAAAGGTACGCTTAAGAAACAATGTTTTAATTCAGACCAAAAATCTTGTCGGAAAGTTTTCGGACTTTGTGTTGATATAACAGTGTAAGTTTGACTTATTTCAACAAAAAAGTATTTTTTTAATTGCAGTTAACCTGTAATCAACGTCTCCGCCCCGCTGTATAAGCGTGTAGGTGTAGTTTCGGCAACGTATGGTTAGGAAACATTTATCTAGTGTAATTCGACAATCCAGTTGTTTTTATACTTCAAAATAATTCCGAATTAAATTGAACTTTTTTAAACTTCGTTTTGAATTTATTCACAGAATGTAGCCTGTGTAAAATTTAGTATTAAACATTTCTCTACTCAGCTTGATTCATAAACTATACATTTAATTTTTAAACATCAATTTGTGAGTAGATTGTGCTACTAGTTTGAAAATTTAATCTAATCTCCCTCCCCTCGCCCTTTCAATATTATCGCTGTGGAAAAAAATAATTTTAACGTTTTTCTTGCATTGTTTATTAATTTATATATTAAATTTTAACACTCACAAAAAAAAAAAAAAAAAACTAAAAACATTGCCGGGTTGATGTACAACTCCCCTCCCCCGAAAAAATAATGTTTAACATCCAATACTCATATATAATTTGTAATAATGTTTCTCTGTTTTTATGGATGTGCTAAATTGTTTTGATGGATGTGCTAAACTGTGTTTAACCCCCCCCCACACACACACACACTTTTTTCATCCTTTATAATAACTGCTTTCTAACACATTAATATATCTATGTTTATTTTGTATATCTTCTGCTAAAGCAATTTTCTTCTAAACTCTAGAAGAAAAAGCGGCTCAGATTATAGGAAATAATTTCTATAATTTTGCCCTCCGCAGTAAATACATAAAGTATTATGTAACAGAAATACGAAGCTAGATACTACATACTAGATTCTAGGTATTTTTAAATTGAATAACTCTGTTTATAAGTTTCAGGATTTAAATATAAAAAAAAAGAAAACCGCTAATATAACTAACATGAACAGTCATTGTTTTTGTTGATTATTAAAATAGGATAAAAGATTATATAAAATTTAACTTACCTAATTATGAATTCCAAATGAAAACATGAATTGCTTTAAGTTCTTCAATACAGACAACAACAACAAACTTTTAATGTGTAGATACGAAGATAAACATCCCGCAGAAACAATCTAATTTTCCCTAACGTTCCCTTTTCCCCCCCTTTTTACGTAATAGTACACTGCAATGAAACAAACTATTCAGTATATTTTTGCCTGCAAAACTTATATATATATATATATATATATATATATATATATATATAGGTATTTACTTTAATATAAAAATAATTTAAGGTTATGCATTTACATAGTTTTTTATTTAATGGATCAGTCAAAACCCCTACAGGGAAAACGTTGTTTTGAAAAGGGAAATATCTGTAAATTAAGAACTGACAAGGAGAGGTCACGACATGGAAAATTCAGATCGGGACGAAATTGCGCAGGATTGTAGTATACTATAATGGTAACAACATATTAAAGCAGTAGGACCCACTATCCACAAAATTACGAGAAAAAAGCATTTAAAATTTCAGTGATCTTTAAATACAAGTTATTTCGTAAGCGAGTAAGCGCCTTAGTGGCATGATCCTAAAGCTCGGGTCTCCCACACAGAGGACTTGGGTTCGAGGCTACCTGCGGGACTACTCTTCTTTTTTTTTTTTTTTTCATTAACTTTTTATGTAATCTTAACTTTTTATTTATTTTACTTTATTTTAAAATTCAATTCAAAATTTGAAAATTTTAATAAAAAAATATTTAATTTTCTTGAGTATAAAATAACTTTTTCTATTTTTAATATTTATAACTTAAAAATACAATAAATTTCTATAACTTAAGAAATAAAGTTTAGTTTTGCAAAAGCCTAAATAAGAAACATAAAGAAAACAGACAAATATTTAAATAATTAAAAAATAAACAAGCTGTAAACAAAGTGTAAAATAGTTAGCAGGTGCACTTAAATCTTGGTTTGAGCTTCCTGATTTGGTTTGAATGTGTATAAATTACGCAAACACTTCTAGCTTGTTAATAATAAAAGGGCAGGTGGAATTTTATTTTGTGCACAGAAGGATAAAAAAAAAGGAAGTCGTTATCGAAAAAGAAACGATGTTCTTTAACATTTAAAATCTACATTTAAAGATAACATTTCTTTTCCTGTAATAATTTAATAGCGTCGCAATCCTATACTATAATTTTTAAGAAACTGTTGATTGGAGAAGTAATTAATTTATTTGGATAGTAATTATATATGAAATTAAAATCATCATTTCTCTGTATTTTTTTTTTTTTTTTTTTTTTTTTTTTTGTAATTTAAAAAATAAAATTAAATATACCTAAAATGAAGTAAAATATTTAGATAAATAATTAAAAACAGTTTCTTTAGTTTTACCTTATGTTAAAGTTAAAATAAAACTAAAATTTATTTTTTAAGTTATATAAATTTATTGTATTTTTAAGTTATAAATATTAAAAATAGAAAAAGTTATTTTATACTCAAGAAAATTAAATAATTTTTTATTAAAATTTTCAAATTTTGAATTGAATTGTAAAATAAAGTAAAATAAATAAAAAGTTAAGATTACATAAAAAGTTAAAGAAATAAAAAAAAAGAGTAGTCCCGCAGGTAGCCTCGAACCCAAGTCATCTGGGTGGGTGGCTCGCGCTTTAGGATCACGCCACTGAGGCGCTTGCTCGCTTACGAAATAACTTGTATTTAAATATTACTGAAACTTTAAATGTTTTTTTCTCGAAATTTTGTGGATAGTGGGTCCTACTGCTTTAATATGTTGTTACCCTCATAGTATACTACAATCCTGCGCAATTTCGCCCCGATCTGAATTTTCCATGTCGTGACCTCTCCTTGTGAGTTTCTTGGTTCAATGCTTTTAACAGAGAACTCATGTAAATTTACGGAGAGTCTCAATACTTTTTCTGTACTTTTACAGAAATTTTTGACAGTGAACCGAGTTTCTTGATTCACTGCTTTTAACAGTGAACTCATGTACATTTACGGAGATTCTCAATACTTTTTCTGTATTTTTACAGAAATTTTTAACAGTGTGGTCACTTTAAAATTTTGTCTTTATGTAATTAAATGAGCTTCATCTAAAATATACATTTCTTGAATTATGGGTCTCATCAAAACATTTTACAATACATACCAAAATTCCGAATTATAATTAAACAAAGCATTCCAGTTTAACATGGTTAATCGTTAATTTACGTTTTAGTAATAGTTGGCTATATTTTTTTTATACTTTACTAGTAAAATTCGCCTGCTTAACTGGTTACTATGTTTAAATTAATATTATTATTATTATTATTATTATTTTCAATTGAAATAAGTCAAATCCCATTCTGTTTAGAAATAAGCATAGTTGCCAACTTAGCCCCTTTTGGCTGCCGGAAAATTTTAATATATATATTTTTTTATTTCACTTTACCAGTGAAAATCGTTACAGTTCACCGATTAAATAAAATAAAAATTTCTATTAAATATTTCCGGTAAACAAAAGGTTCTAAGTTGGCAACTATAAAAATAAGCATGTTGACTATTCCATGGTGACGGACACGGGTATGATATTTTAACTCAGTTTAAGGTGTTACAACTTTTTTCATTGGTAGAATTTGCAAAAAAAATCTCTTTAAAAATTAATGTAATTCTACACCATAATCTTCAACAATAGCAAAAATATTCTACTATTTATTTTTTCCAAATTAATTTTTTTAATTTTGTGATGGGTGCGACATTTCAGTTACATGACTTATCACTGGCATCTATATTTTTTTTTTAATTCCTTTTTGCATTGATTGTTTTTAACACCTTCCAACAAGGTTGAAAAGTATTAATGACTTCGGTTTGTCTGTCTGTCCGCGCTGTAAGTCCCGTAAGTATTTAAATAATTTCTTGAAACTGATATATGTTATTCAAGTTCACTTTCGGGTGTTCCCTATTGAAAATGGAGTGATTAACTTAATAATTTGTGCACAGGGACACCCGAAAGTATTCCAAAGCATTGCATTCTATGGGAGTTACTTTTTTAAACATATTTGAATACCTTTAGGGTACACAAATATCAATGAAATTGAAATATGTTATTCAAGTTCCCTATCGGATGTTTCTTATGTAAAATGGAGCAAATACATGGTGTGTGTACAGGGATACCCAAAAGTATTCCAAAGCACTGTGTTCTATAGGAGGTATTTCTATAAACCATATTTTAATACCTTCACTGTACACAAATTTTAATGAAATTGAAATATGATATTCAAGTTCACTATCGGATGTTTCTTTTGTAAAATGGAGCAAATAACAGCACTGGTTTGTGTACGGGGACACCCAAAATTATTTCAAAGCATTGTGTTCTATAGGAGGTATTTCTATAAACCATATTTTAACACCTTTACTTAACAAAAATTTCAATGAAATTCAAATATGTTATTCCTATTCACTATCAGATGTTTCCTATGTAAAATATTTACATACCACCAGTGATTTGTGTACAGGGACACTCGAAAGTATTCCAAAGCAATGCATTATGTGAGAGGTATTTCTATAAACTAAATTTTAATAACTTTACTTTGCACAAAGCTTAATGAAATTTAAATACATGTTATTCATATGCACAAAAGAGTGTTTTTTTAGAATATAGTATAATTAGCAATTGATTTACAGGACCACACAAAAATATTCAGTTACATTAAGATATATTAATAGAAATTTGCTGGAATGGTACTATCGTTTACATTAAGTTTTTTTAACACTTTCTAACAATTTTTAAGTGTGAATATGATTTCAATTTGTGTATCTGCCTGTCTGTTCGTCTGCCCGTCGGTCCGTCTGTCTGTTTGTCTGCCCGCGCTTTCACTCCCGTAAATATTTATGGAATTTCTTGTATCTGATACATGTTATTAAAGTTCACTACCGGATGTTCCCTATTAATAATGCAGCGAATACCGCTGCTGGTTTGTGTATAGAGACAGACGGATTTTTTCCAGAGCATTGTGTTCTATGAATGGTATTCCTATAAACCATATCTTAATATATGTACGCAAATCTTAATGAAATTGAATTATGTTATTCAAGTTCACTATCGGATGTTTATAATGTAAAATAGGTTAAATACCAGCACTGGTTTGTATACAGGGACACTCGAAAGTATTCCAAAGCAATACGTTCTGTGAGAGGTAATTTTACAAACCAAATTTTAATAACTTTACTTTGCACAAAGCTTAATGAAATTGAAATATGCTATTCATTTACACAAAAGAGTGTTTTTTTAGAATATAGTATAATTAGCAATTGATTTACAGGACCACACAAAAATATTCAGTTACATTAAGAGTAATTAATACAAATTTGCTGGAATTATACTTTCGTTAACATTAAGCGGTTTTAACGCTTTCTAACAATTTTTAGGTGTTTATATGATTTTAATGTGTGTATCTGTATGTCTTGTCTATCTTTCTATCTGTCTGTCTCCTGCCCCCAGCGTCCGAAAGTATTTTCAGAATTTTTAAAAATGTTATATATTAGTCAAGCTCACTATGGAATTTTCCCTGTTTAAAATGACATTAATAGTGTTGTACAACTAGTCTGTGCACAGGAACAAAAAAAGAAAAAAAAAAAAAATAGCCAATAGATTGCGTTTTAGGACAGACATTTTTAAAAATCACATTTAAATAACTTTCTACTGTAAAAATCATAAAGAAATTGGCATTATTGTTAATATTCTAACATAACGTTTTGTGTAGAATATGATATGATTAACTTTCAGATTTACAGGGCTACACTAAAATATTTAGATACATAAAGGGCTGCTATTATAATCTAAAAACTGCATTTCTTTTTGCATTAAGCCTTTTTAACACTTTCCAACAACGTCTAAGGGGGATTTTAAATTCAATTAGTCTATCTGTATATTTTTCAGTCCTTCTGTCTGTTGTGTGCTAACGTAGACAAAGAATATTGAAAGTTATATGATACAACAAGTACGCACAGTTGAAAAGTGTTAATAATCAATGCGTACTGCATGATTTTTCGTTCTTGTCTAATAGTTAAAACAGATTCAATTTAGCAATATAATACCATTTTCAAATTGAATATTTGTTGCTAAAATAAAACTAAAAATTAAGTCATTATGTAAAATTGCTAAAAATTATAAATGTAACATTTATAATGCAGTGGTTACAAATAAGGTGTATTATTCAATACACCTTATATGTAATTATCAAAAAATAATCAAAATTTAAATATATAAAATGTGGAAAAAATGTGGAAAAATAAAAACTCAAACTTTGAAATTAAACATATCTCGGTCAATTTTAGGCGCACAGAAGTGAAACATTTTGTGTTATATTTGTGAGGATAAGTGACAAATTTTAATAATATGGCTACAGTGACCCAAGAACTGTATAAAAAGTTACTTTTTGCAATAAAAAAAAAACATTATTATTATTATTATTTTTTTTTTTAATTTAAACGTGTCATACTGTAAATGCTTATATTTTTAAAAGTATATGTCTGCGACCAATGGTTGCGAAGGGAGAGGCTTCTTTTGATTTGCATCCTATGTATGGCTTATATAATAGGTTATATAATACCTTTAAATAGTTTAATATTCAAGATCAATTTATATATTCTTAAAATTGGTTTTGAGACTCTTTAATACTTTTTATTTAATTTTGTATTTACTTTTTAGAAACTGATTCTTGTTTTAACAACGATTATACGTTTTATTTTTTACTAATATTAAATTAACTGAAATATTTAAGGCACACTCTTTATCATTTTTTATAGCAAACAAACTGTAGTAATGACATGCATCATGCATTTAGCAATTAAGAGGTTACGTGGGTTTTAATATTTAAATTTAAAAATATTTTTTAAATTTCTTTTTATCTAACAGTATAATATGTCTATAATATGTTCCCAAAATTTCAAGTCAATCGGAGTAAAAATTCTAGGAGAGAGAGCCTTTGGAAATTCCTCTCATTAGGTTCGTTTAATTCCTTCTTAAAACTTTAGTCGCTTTTTTCTGAAAACACTATTTTTGAATTCAGTGGACATTATTTTTCAGAAACAAATGCACCGAACTTGTTGAAGTTTTGCACATTTCTTCTAAATAGAATTGTGTAGTGATTTAGCAAAGTCATTTTTTTTTTTTTTTCCCGATTACGATTAATTTTACGAGGTTATACGTGGTACAGAAAATCGTACTGTTTTGCATAAAAACCAGTCTAAGATAAATTTCAACTTCTCAAAAAAAAAAAAAAAAAAAAAAAAAAATAATAATAATAATAATAATAATCCTTCGATAAAAAACAGGTTATTTTTATCTACTGAAAGAAAAAATTGTTTTCTTAATTTCATATAAAACTGTCACGAGTTATCTTGATTACCACGAGGACTCGTTTTGAAAAGGGATCTCCCAAAACCAGGTTCCACTGGCTGAATTTTCCAATTCTTAACAAGCATTTTGTAATATGTTGTTTAAATGTCTTTATATTCTTTAAGTTTGGAAGAAAATGCTATGTTTATTATTTTGAAAATAAATAAATAAATAAATAATAGTGTGATTATACTTTTTTTTACACCTTTGAAACCCCAGTAACACCTTAAAACAATATAAAAATAATCTTCCTTTTGTTTTATATTTCTTTTCTTACACAAAAATTGTAAGAAACATATTTCAGAAAATAAGAATGAATCTTACATACTGAAGTGCTTTACCCTTTAACCGTTGCAAACGGCTTTTTCCGTCACTTAATAGTTGAAATAAGAGGCTAATGTGGCAAATTTTGGAAAATGTGATATTTTTTCCTAGAACATAAGATTACTGAATATCCATTGATTTCAAAAACTAATATGCTTTATTCCTACTTCACTTAGTATTGATTTTATGAGTTATTAAACAGATGCGCTAAAAAACTCGACACGGTTAAAGGGAGGATTCTTTAAAAGCAGTTGCGCGTATGAAATAACTTTACTTGCAATAGAATAATTATACTTTACACTGTTAAAAATAAACCACTACATTTCACCAGAAAAATGGTTCCAATTAGCTTCAGACTTTGGTGCAATGTTTCACCATGTTTTTGGTGCCACTTCAGTAGTAATAAACCTGACAACATCTTAAATAATATGCCGTAGTATTGTTAGTCCTGTTCTTTTTTTCCCACCGATAAATTTGAAGAGTAAAGTTCTTCAAATGAAGTTTCGATTAAATAAAAAGAAAAGTACTTTTAAAAATTACTGGTGTGGAAAAAAAGGCGGTGCTAACAGTACTTCGGAATATTAATTAGGATGCTGGCAGGTATGGTAGTTAGCACCACTGAAATGGTGAAACTTAGCGCAAGAATATTGATTGCAGCCAAAAATGCCTATTTAGCACCATTGTTTTGATAAAAGCCTGAACTATTATTTTTAACATTGTAAATTAAAATTTAGTTATTTTATATGAATCAAAATATATAAATACAAACTAAAGACATTTAGAATGTACAGTCGGTAAATAAAGTATCCGAACAATAGCAAAAATTCCTATATAAAAAAAGTAGAGTTAATACTGTTTTGTTAAATAAATCCTTGTCGAATCATATTCTTAGACTGACTAAGAACATGATTCGACAAGGATTTATTTAACAAAATAGTATTAACTCTACTTTTTTTAAATAGGAATTTTTGCAAGTGTTCAGATACTTTTGTTACCGACTGTATATTAGGTGAAAGACTTAAAAAAAAAAAAAAAAAAAAAAAAAAAAAAGAAAAAAAAAAAAAAAATTGCATCTTAATATGAAAATTATATTTCACTAAATAAATACTTCTTAAAGTATGCTAATTGAATTGCCAAATGCAATTAAAAATTTAGTTATCCTAAAAGAATTTTTAAACTTTCGCCTTTAAAATCTTTTGTATTGTCTTCTTTCAGTAACTTTAACCTCATTTTTTGCGATTTACACTTTATGAATATATTCATCCGTTATTCAAAAATAAATCAAAAAATTTACTAGAAAGGTCACAACTTTTCAAGACAACAAATTACTTCGAGTTATCTGGGACAATTAATTTCTTCATATACTCAGCCTAGCTGCCGCTGCGTGTAATTTACAAAAAAAGTCGGCCAACATCAAATACCAATTCAGAAAGGGAATAAATTTCTATAATTGAATCGACATTTGATGAAGATTAATTATACTTTAAAATTGAGTGTTGACTTCAAGGATCAACATCACTGACTCACTGCGTTTATGTGTGATGTCTCACACGTCTTCTCGAGTGACATACATTTTGGTCATTACTTACTGTTTGAAAAAAGGATACAATAATGATGAGAAAGAGAGGTGGGGATGATGAAAAGACGTCACAGTTTGGTGGAGAATTTAGAAGGATTCTAGCTTATGCAACTTTTTCTTAAACAATTATTAGAAAAAATATGAAAGGTTACAAAATTATTTATAACAGTAGCAGAAAGATATCCGGAAGCACTTAAAAACTTTTTAAAATCGTTTCTTATTTATTTATTTATTTTTTTAATGGAAAGAACGGTTTGAAAAATACTAAAGAGTCACAGAATACTTTTAATTTTAATTTAATTTATTTTTTATTTTTTGTAATGCATGCATTCATTTCAAGGAACGATTGATTATATTTTACATATAGGTGAGCGTGTGCATATATGTACATTTTATCATAGCCTCCTAAACTAGATGCCTTCCGCATGGCTCAGAAACTTGGCGGTAGACAGCGCCACCTGGTACAGATTGCCCGACAATTTTATTCAACAGCCACCAAAAATTTTTAAAAGTGGGATTTTATATACATAAAAGGCGAATAGAATCGAAAAAACGTCGATTACATACATCATATATAAATTCTTAAAATTATTGGTGACAGTTGAATAAAAAAGTCGCGCAATCTGTACCAGGTGGCGATGTCTACCGCTTGAAAAGTTGCCAAGTTTCCGAGCCACGCGGGAGGCATCTAGTTTAGGAGGCTATGATTTTATATGTTGATCAATAATTTTCAAACACTTTCGCAACTGCATGTTTTTGTCTTTTTGACAGTAAGCCCCACCCGTGGGCAGTGCTGCCAGATTGAGGGAAATTTTTATTTAACAGCCACCACTAAATTTTAATTGAAACGGTTTATTAATAGTTTCGCAACATCTTTTAAAGAAATTTTCGATGTGATTAGGCAATTGTTAAAAGTAAAAATTAACGGTGGCATTTGAATAAAAATTTCCCTCAAATCTGGCAGCACTGCCCGTGGGCGTTATTCTTGTATATTACATTATTTTAAATCAATGGTTCCCAGAACCTGATTAAGGGGGAAGCACACATTATCTCCGCTCTCATCGGAATATTTTTACAATTATTTTTTACTTCATGTCATAAAAATTCCATGCTTTGACGAGGAAATATTTTTTATAAAAAATGAACGGTGTAAAACAATCCAATTTACTCACCGTTATTAGACACCAGGATTATTTTAAAATAATTTTTAATCAGAATTTTCTGTTTATCATAGGAGAAAAGTATTTGTTAAAAAATAACGGTGTAAGTGTAAACAATGTGTGCTTCCCCCTTAATCAGGCTCTGATGGTTCCTGTATTCATATTTATAATAAAAATAGATATACATTACAATTGTATTCATTCTAATCAACGTATTTATATATAGAGAGCATTGATTGTGGAAATGTGACTATTTTGTATATTTTTAAGAAATAATGTAACCTATGTAACCCAAAGAAACGCCTACTGGAGAAGTTACAGATTTTCAAATGACGTGAATTCATGTTAGCGGTCGCGAAAGTGTTAATGAAAGGTTTTAAAAATATAACATAAAATCGCTTGTTTGATCCTTCTCAATCGCTTTTTTTTTTTTTTTTTTTTTTTTTTTTATGGAAAGTATGGTTGGAAAGAATACTCTTAAGTGTTTTGTAATACTTGCATTCATTTTAAGAAATGCTTCCGTAATGCTGTTTAATAATTTATTCCGTTCGTTAATAAATCATTCCGTAATGGCGCACGGACCCGTTTCTATTTCTATTTCATGCTACTTTTCTTAAAAAGAAGTATTTTATTATTTATCTTAAGTGCATACCCGACAAACACAACAGTTTCATAAAAGTGACGGTATGATACCAGATATATCAGAATTGTCAGATATATCGATTTGCAAGGAACTTTCAGGTATATTTCCATGACAAAATGAAGTTATATCCCTGGCTTAGTACCATATCATAGCTGCCAATATTTTAATTTATTCCGGAGTATTTTTAGCCCCGCCTTTATTTCGTACCACTTATTTTTTAAAAGTAATTTTGTCTTATTTTATTGAAGTTATATATTGCAGAAATTTTTTCTATAAATAAAGTGGTGCGAAATAAAGACATGGCTAAAAGTACTCCGGAATAAATTAAAATATTGGCAGCCATGCCTATATTGTATTGAAAACATGGGAACTTCGTTTCATTTAATTTATGTGTAAACATTTGATATCAGACAGATATCTAAAGCACGACAAATTTACGATACTCATTATTCTATCGACAGTAGGCTATTTGTCTGATATCAGAGACATGACAATTTTTTGACGTCATATTCACATATCTGCCAATATCGTAATTAATATTCCGTAGTATTGTTAGTCCCACCCACCTCTTTTTTTCCACATCGGTAAAATTTGGAGAGTAAAATTCTCTAAATTCAATTTAGAAAATATTCTTGCATTGTTCTTTATTTGCTATGGGGTTTTCATTTCTTTCTTTTTTTTTTTTCATCCATGTGTCTCCTAATCTGGTCTTGGCAGGCTGGGGGAGTATTGCCGGCGTAAAACTAGTTTAACCCCACAGGCAAGTCAAAAGTCTTGCCGCTTGCCTCCTTCCTTATTTTCTTGGGTTGTTTTTTCCCCCTGGATTTCGATTTAGTTTGAGTTTTTCTGTTGGGATTTGGTTGAGTTGGTTTGTTGTATCGTTTGTTTTGCGGGCTGTTAAAAATTAAATTTGGCTTCTTTAAATATATGTATTTCATCCCCTGATGATTTTTTTTTTCACCTTTCTGAGCTTCTCCTACATAGAGAATTTGTTCATTCATATTGGTCTTTGTGGTTTTGGTGATCTTGTGTCTGTTGCTTGGCTTCTACTGAGCTTAATGGTTTATTATTGTTCATTACAGGGTTCTCTTTTTTCACCTTGAAATATTGTCCTAGAGTCAACCTTCTTTTCATCAGAGTCTAATTACACGGTCCTATTTCAGTTTTCAACAGGTATTGTTGTACAGTGGATTGGCGTAAGTGCTATTGTTGAACTTGATAATTGAATCAATTTGGGAAATCTTGTTGCTTTGTTTGGCATGTGTATGTCTCTTTAGTGAATTGTTGGACTAACTATTCTTCGTTCTCATTTTTAGTTCTAGATTATATATATATATATATATATTACTCGTACGAAAGTAATGTCAATGGCTTACAGATCCGGGATGAAAGTAATGCATTTATGAATTATTTAATTATAAACAATACAGCATTGCTTATTGATTTTATATTTTAGACGTCTGTTTGGCCTGATTATTCCGAATTTTTTAGTTTTATCGTTTTATGTTGTCTATCTGTAAAGTTTTCATTTTTTATCTATCAAGTTTTGGAAAATTTTACTGTAATTTAAACACATGCTCTATATTTGTATTAGAAGAAATAAATTGGTATTGTGCTGCTATTATCAAATAATCCATTAAAAAAAAAAAAAAAAAAAAAATCACTGCTATATTATGTATACTATCTTTTATTAGAAAAATATTAAGGCACAATTTTGAATTCTAAATTCACTAAGGAAAAAGAAAATGCAATGAAGAAATATAAATTTTTAAAGATATTTCAAATTATATAGCTAGTCATGGTTAATACCTGACCCCCCACGACGAGATCACGACTCGTTCAAAGAGCAGCACGTGCTCCTTTTGATAACGATGTCCCTAATGCACGAGTTTATCACTAGATTATAGCCTAATTGTTTTATAAAAATGATGTCATGGTCCTTATAAATGAAGTCTTATCCCCAAAAACTCTCATTGGGGTGATTTTTTTCCAACTCAAATAACGGATTTAAATTGCGTACTTCATATTTGTATAAAATGATTAAAAAAAGTAAAGAAAGAAAAGAAAAAGAAAGAAAAAACTACTATGCTACTTAAATGGCACTTTTAACGCAAGTGAAGCTATTAACAGTTCATAAAGAAAATAAAAGTAACGTACATTTGAAAAATTATAATGCTTGTCACACATTGTGACATTACATGGAATTTGTGTTTTTAAATAACGGTTGTTTAATTTTAATTAATTGATATCGGAGGATACGATTATAAAAATTTGAAAAGTTTGTTTTAAAAAGTTTGTGGAAACAGGATTAACTTTTTTCTTTTTCATATAAAAATAATTAAATAATTAACTAACTTGTTGTGAGTAAATTAGGTTGAAATAATTTTTTTTTCATGTATTGGATAATCAAATCTCCATATTTTTAACAATAGCAACACAATGTCCATTAAATTAAAAATTGTACACTTTAAATGTTATTATTATTATTATTATTTTATATTTGCATATTATTCTATTTAAAATTAGAATATCATAAATAGCTATTATCCCGTATTTTCTGAAAAACTTCATACCAGAAATTTTCCATAATAATTATTGACTGATTTTATCATAGAAAATTACGCCGACTGTACAGCTGCCAAACTTTCTGAATTTTTAATCAGATTTATCCCCGCTATATTTTTAAAAGGAAAATATCTATATAAATAAAGCAAAGAGTATGTCGGCGGAACACATCCGGGCGGACCACTCTTATTTTTGATTGGCCTAGATTTAACTATACTTTGGTAATAAAAGTCGGCCATTTTTAAGCTATTGCATAGCTTCTATCGCGGGCTTTGAGCGCGGCGACCGAATCCGGAAATTCCGTAACGAAAAAAAAACCTAACACAGTTCGGAAGACTTCGGCAGACAGTTAGTTCGGCAGACTTCGGCACTTCAAAACGTAATTTCGCAAAATCCTTCATTTCTCAAACAAAAAAACAGAAACACAGTTAGGCCGTTCAAAATTGGTACAGATAGGTTTAAGAGGCCTGCAAGTCGAATGGGGATATTTTCGATTGTGTAAAATTATTAGGAGGGGCGAGAAGGGGCGGAGGGGAGGGGGGGGGCAAAAAAAATAAAAATAGTGTCAGATCGTTCAAAATTGGTACATAGAGGATTTCGATACTTACAAATCGATTGCGGATGATTTTGATTTGTAAAATTATTAGGAGGGGCGGGTTAGGGGGGTGGGGCGGTAAGGGGGGGGGGCTATGGGGCAAAAACAAATAGAAATACAGTTAGGCCGTTCAAAATTGGTACAGATAGGTTTAAGAGGCCTGCAAGTCGAATGGGGATATTTTCGATTGTGTAAAGTTATTAGGAGGGGCGAGAAGGGGAGAGGGGAGAGGGGGGCAAAAAAATAAAAATAGTGTCAGATCGTTCAAAATTGGTACATAGAGGTTTTCGATACTTACAAATCGACTGCGGATGATTTTGAATTTGTAAAATTATTAGGAGGGGCGGGTGGGGGGGGGCGGTAAGGGGGGCTATGGGGCAAAAACAAATAGAAATACAGTTAGACCGTTGAAAATTGGTACAGATTGGTTTAACAGGCCTGCAAGTCGAATGGGGATATTTTCGATTGTGTAAAGTTATTAGGAGGGGGAGAGGGGGTGGGGAGAGGAGGGGCAAAAAAATAAAAATAGAGTTAGATCGTTCAAAATTGGTTTATAGAGGTTTTTGATACTTACAAATCGATTGCGGATGATTTTGAATTTGTAAAATTATTAGGAGGGGCGGGTAGGGAGTGGGGCGGTAAGGGGGGGCTATGGGGTAAAAACAAATAAAAATACAGTTAGGCCGTTCAAAATTGGTACAGATAGGTTTAAGAGGCCTGCAAGTCGAATGGGGATATTTCCGATTGTGTAAAGTTATTAGGAGGGGCGATAAGGGGGGAGGGGAGGGGGGCAAAAAAATAAAAATAGTGTCAGATCGTTCAAAATTGGTACATAGATGTTTTCGATACTTACAAACCGATTGCGGATGATTTTGAATCTCTAAAATTATTAGGAAGGGCGGGTAGGGGGGTAGGGTGGTAAGGGGGGCTATTGGTCAAAAACAAATAGAAATACAGTTAGGCTGTTCAAAATTGGTACAGATAGGTTTAAGAGGCCTGCAAGTCGAATGGAGATATTTTCGAAAGTGTAAGGTTATTAGGTGGGGAGGTAAGGGGGAGGAGAGAGGGGGGGGCAAAAAAATAAAAATACAGTTAGATCGTTCAAAATTGGTATATAGAGGTTTTCGATACTTACAAATCAATTGCGGATATTTTCGAATTTGTAAAATTATTAGGAGGGGCGGTAAGGGGGTGGGGTGGTAAGGGGGGACTATGTTCAAAAACAAATAGAAATACCGTTAGGCCATTGAAAATTGTACAGATAGGTTTTAAAGGCCTGCAAATCGAATGGGGCTATTTTTGAAAGTGTAAAGTTATTAGAAGGGCCGGGGAGGGGGGGGCAGAGGGGCAAAAAAAAAATAGAGTTAGATCATTCAAATTTGGTACATCGAGGTTTTCGATACCTACAAATCGATTGCGGATATTTTTGAATTTTTAAAATTATTGGGAGGGGCGGTAAAGGGGGAGGGAGCGGAAGGGTAAAAAATAAAATAAATAAATAATTATAATTGCATAAGTTCATAAAAAATGCTATGCAATAGCTTTACCGCGGCAGTCCCCGAGTGCCACACGTATTTTTTTTTTTTTTTTAGTAAATCTGATTAAAAAGATACTACATAGATGTTATACTTTTTTAAAAGAGCTCTAAAAACTACTCATTTTTTGTGAGAACACTATATACATCAAATTATTAGATTTAAAGATATTACGTTGCAAAGTTTCACAACGCGATATCATTCAATTGCTTTTGATGAAGGTCGGCCATTTTTTTTTAGTAAACTCTGATGATTTTTTTTTAAAGATACTGCATAGATGTTATACTTTTTTAAAAAAACTCTAAAGACTCTTCACTTTTTGTGAGGACACTATATACATCAAATTATTAGATTTAAAGATATTACGTTGGAAAGTTTCACAACGCGATAAGATTCAATTGCTTTTGATGAAGGTCGGTCATTGTTTTTAGTAAAAACTGGTGATTTTTTTTTTTAAGACACTGCATAGATGATATACTTTTTTTAAAAGAGCTCTAAAAACTGTTCACTTTTTGTGAGGACACTATATACATCAAGTTATTAGATTTAAAGATATTACGTTGCAAAGTTTCCCAACGCGATATCATTCAATTGCTTTTGATGAAGGTCGGCCATTGTTTTTAGTAAAAACTGATGAATTTTTTTTAAAAGATACTGTATAGATGTTATACATTTTTTTTAAAGAGCTCTAAAAACTGTTCCTTTTTGTGAGGACACTATATACATCAAGTTATAAGATTTAAAGATATTACGTTGCAAATTTTTACAACGCGATATAATTCGATTGCTTTATCTTAAAATAAGAGTCTAATATTAAACAAAAAACAGTCTATAAATATTAAAGTATAATGAATAACTTTTTAAAAATTATCAGTTTTGAAGTTCTAAGAGCTGCAATTTTTAAATTACAGCGTACTTATTTCCCGTACATAATCCATTAAATTTGTAAACAATTGTAGATTTATTCTTGAGAATCATTCACATAAGACAATTGATCATTGTTGCAAAACGAGTGCAAAACGGAAAAAATATTTAATTTAATTTAATTTTTAATATGTTATTTTGGATTTTTGAACTTAAACGGAGTTTTTAATTATGTTATAAAGCCCAAATGTGATATAAAAAATAAGTAGTGATTCCATTCTTTTGAAAATTCATTTAAATTTAGTGACCAGTGAAGTAGGCGTAGCCTGCTAGTCGCAAATATTTTCAATGATTAAATAAACTGAAAACAATTTTTAAAAATATTCCGTTTATTAAATCTCCCTTGGGAAACAGGAGACTTGACAACTATATGACTAATATCTTCTTTAAAATAGTAGTGATAAATCTGATTAAAAAATTCTTCTTTTCTTATAATGCGTAAGGTATCATAATTCTTTCGCGAGCCGCTGCACGTTAACCAGTACGGCTGCATGTAAAATTTGTTTTAATAAAGGAAGACTGATTCGCACAAAAAGTATATTAATAGCTTTATAAAAAAAAAAAAAAAAAAAAAAAAAGCGATCACTGTGTCTAGCCTTGTATATAGTGTAAAAATAAAAATTGCTTATATATTTCATTAAAAATTTTGACTAGTATAAAAGGAGCTTATAACACACATGAAAATTTCTTTAAGCAATTTCCACTTATATTTAATATTGTATCTCACTATTTTGTGTGACAAACTAAACTAATCATTAATGTTAATTATACGTTTTCTATAGGACACTTTCTTAAGTGCATCTTGATGAATTAATTTCGTTACGTTTTGTGTAGTAAAAAGATATTAAAACAAACTTTAAAGAAATTCCTTTGATAGACCGCAATATATTCGAATTATTGTATGAGTCTCTGTACACAAACCACTAGCGCAGAGTAGTGACAGGTCAGATTTTTTCCCCTTGCTCTCCCACCAGTATTTTCCTTCCAGAATCTTAAATAGTAAGTTTTCACGATTACATACTTGCCAACATACTAATTAATATTCCGTAGTATTGTTCGCCACGCCTTCTTTTTTCACACCAGCATCTTTTTTGAGTATTTTTCTTCTTATTAAATGGTACAATGGTAGAATATTACTCTAAAAATTTAATGGTGTGAAAAATGGGGCGGGACTAACAACACTACGGAATATTAATTAGGATGTTAGCAAGTATGCGATTAATTAACCCCTTCCTTCTCGCTCGCGTGAAATTCACGGGGTGAAGTTTCGCTCCCGATTTATCGTTCCCGTGATATTTCCGGCTGGAGCGTTCAAAACTAATGCATTAAAAATATTTTAAAATAAACCATTTCTGGTGCCCGGAATTTTTTCTATTTCTTATCTTATACTCTAGATGGAAGTAGTAAACTATTTAAAATGTAATTGGAGATAGTTGGTTTATTTTAATCTGTCAGCACTATCTGATTTTAAATATTTGTAATACTTATTTTGTAATCTTAGCTCAGATAGGCTTTTGAATGCACATAGTTTTGTGCTCTGTGGTAAAATATATTTTTTAATATTGTATATATTATGGAGTAAAAATTCCAAAATGACTCGGATTCTAATTTTCGTATAAATCAGGGATGGAATACGGGCGCAGAATTCATACCACTATCAATGTAAAAAAAATTGCTACTTCTTAACCCTTTCAGTCGCAGTGTTCCCGCTGATGGAACACCTAATTTTAATTCTCAAATGCAAAAAACTCATCTCGGAAGTTTTTTAGCAAACATTTACATTTATAACATCGCAGAAAAGGCCCCCTTTTTTAAACCTGAAAATTTAAAATTTCTTTTATTTTAATTTTGTTCATAAATTCCGGTGAGAATGTAATTTAAATGATCCGAATTACCCTGCGCCGCAAAGGGTTAAATCAGCGATAATCTAGGTAGAGAATTTGCTTAAACAGATTCCGATATGAATTCTGCGTCCGTATTCCATCCCTGATAAATGAATCTGTGATTCGGGAATAAGTAATATTTATGAAAGTCCATATAGCGAATCTGAGAACAGTGTATTCTATGTATAGAATTGTGTTATACGTAAAATTCTTTTTATAAAATTCTTTTTTAATGTTTAAAACACACATCTTTTATTTTTCCGTTTGCTTCCATTCTCCATTACAAATACAGTCGAACCTCATTAACGTGAATTAATTTTAACATGAACTGTTTCCACAATCCCCGTCGAAATAGAGATTAATTTCTCAGTTACTGATAGCATGAACTACTGATTACATGAACAAATTTTTATTGTCATTGAGATTCCCGTTAACGAGGTTCGACTTTACATTGTACTTTTTATATAATTACAGATTTGCCAGATTTTATAATTTAATCCGAAGCATTGTTAGTACCACTCTTTTCCACCACTTTTTTCATAGAGTAAATTTTCCCAATGTTTAACTACGAATAGATAAAAGGAAAATTACTCTTAAAAACAAGTGGTATGAAAAGAAGGTGGCACTTGCAATGCTCCGTAATAAATTTAAAAAGTTAGCGATTCGTAGTATTTCCTTGAAATGGGGAGTTTATTTATTTATTTCATAGTTTTATTTAATATTATACTAGCGGCTCTTTATCTCGCATCCTGCAAATGACAATCATTACAAAAATTAATGTTTCTAGAGAAATAAGAGGAATCTATGTCATAACCATCTTGAATTTGTTTTAAAAAGCCAATTGAAGCAGAGAGGCAAGCATGCCAACATTTCAATTTATTCCGGAGTACTCTTAATACCTGTCCTTTTTATTACACCACTTTATTTGGTGTAAAATTTTATCTGTTATGTAATTACGATTAACTAAGGAGAAAAATACTTTTCAAGAAAATTAGCGTGAAAAAAAGGGCGGGTACTAACAATGTTTCGAAATAAATTAAAAACATATTGGCTTGCCTAAAAAGGAGGGACGCCATGGTTTAGAAATTCTTTTATGTCAAAAGATACTGGTGAATGAGAATCAGTTCTCAAATTCACTGATCACTAAGCCTTGGTTAATACATAGCCAATTTGGTATTTTAGAATCAAAGCCAACTGCACATTTTTTCACAGTCGAAGTACAAATCTAGTACAGTGCAGCGCAAAAGTTTAAGCACAAGCTGAATTTTTTAATAAAATGAAAAATATATACTGAAAGTCTTCAAAAGTTTTACTGTATCTAAACAATTAGATTACAAGCTCATATTTCGAATTCGGAAACAATTAACCGAAAGGAAAATAATAAATTTAGAAAAAATCAAAATTCTGATGTTGCAAAAGTTTAAATACAAATGAGGTTTTATGCAAATATCACGTTAAATGTGATTGGTGGAGGATTGGTGAGTCTTATATTCTAGACTATAAAGTGTATGAGATAAAACCCACCGCTGCACGAGTTATCAAAATGCCAAATCGCTGTATTTCTGGCCTGAAAAAGTTGCGAAAATGTGGAAGCTGAAAACGGAAAATAAATTCCGTTTTGCAAATGTCACTTATTTTAAATCGGTCCAAATGTGGTATATATAGTGTTTTGCAAGATTCAAAATTATGTATCGCTCAGGGAAGGCCGAGAAAAACCACATTTTGCAGGGGTGTTTGCGTTCCGGGTTTTTTATTTTAATTCCCACCAGTAATTATGAATTGTATTTTTGGTTATATCTAATTGCAAAATTTTACTAGAAAACTGCCAGTAGTACCACTATTAAAAAATTCTGGTGGCAGTTTCCGGGGCCACAAACACCCCTGATTTTGTGAGGTTTGAAGAATAAAACGAATGGCTCTAACTAACAATTTGTCTTTTAATCAGGTAAAAAAAAATCCATTTGGATAAAAAATATCACGTGACACCATACGCAGACGAAACAGAGTCACAAACAAGCAAGACTTTATTGGGCAAAACAGCACATGTATTATCGGGACGAATGGATTAGTGTTATTTTCTCTGATTAAAAAAAAAAAAAAAAAAAAAAAATGGAATTTGAATGGTCCAGATTGGTTTTCTTTCTATTAGCGTGACTTGAGGAAAGATCCGAAGAACATGTTCAGTAGGCAACAAGGTAGTGGCTCACTTTGGGGCGCTTTTGGCTAAAATGAACAAATGGCTCTTTGCTTCCTAAATGACAGACAAAATTCAAAGAAGTATGTATCAAGAAACTCTGAATGAGCATTTGTTGCCGTTTGGTGAACTCCTAGGTAGTCCCAACTGTACCTTTCAGCAGGACAATGCATCAACACGCGCTTAACGTCGTGCAAAAGAAAGGCTCAGATCTCAAAATATCATTGTAATAAACTGGCCAGCATCATACCAGATCTTAAAAACATCTGGAGAATCCTCTCACGTGACGTCTACAAGAATGGGAAGTAGTATTACGCAGTGCAAGAGCTCAAATCAGCGTTCGAGGAAGCTTAGTACAGACTCTCTCCCGAAGCATTTCAAAAGCTCGTGTTACCAATGGAAAATCGCGTATTTGATCTCATCAGGTGCAATGGAAACATCATAGACTACTAAAGGATGACTTTTTTGCTTTGTGAAATGTAAATATTTTGGAATTTTGGTTCTGTGCATAAACTTTTGCAATTTTGATTTTTGTATAATATTTTATTTTCCTGTCAATTAATTGTTTCCGAATCCAAATGTGCATACCTTGCTTGTAAAAGATACAAAGGGTATTGCAGGATAAGCATATGAAAACTGCACCAGCGTCGAATGAAGAGTTCTTGCCTGCTATTTATTGTTCTTTAACTGAAACATCTTTTGCACACACTTTTAGACTTCTACCCTCAACGATTAGGGAGAAATGGGGGTGGCAACCTAAAACGTTAAATTTAATAAAAAAAAAAAAAAAAAAAAAAAAAAAAAAAACTATTCAAAATATCTTAACGAGGTTGAAACTATTTATAAATGTTTATGAAGTACATAATATATATATTTTTCAGAATTTTCACTTGATTTTAAACGGTAGAAAATGATAAGTATATTTTTGATGGGCGATTTTTTATACTTTCCACCAAAGTGACACCTACCAAAAAAATACAGTTTATTTGTTTATTAGTTAGCTATTACATATAAAAATTACAGAAGGGTCAAAATGGTAGAACGTAGTGAAAAAAATAATAATCACTTAATAATAATACCAATGATATTATATTTATTTTTAAAAACTACCTAATATCAATAAATAAACAATGAAAGCAAATATAAAAATGCTCTATTAACATTTGTTATTAAAACGTAACAATTAGCAATAATAATAATAAAAAAAAATATATTTATTTATTATCAGGGATCTTACATCTCGCCCTTTTTTCAAGCCCCTTTTAAGGATGAGAAAAATTTCCGTAATTTTTGCTACCTTTTTTTTTTTTTTTTTTTTTTTTTTAACATAATAATCTCTATCCTGTTTAATCACGTCACAACACTTCAAAAATACTGATATAAAAATTCCTATATGAAAATAGCATAGATGTCAAAATTTTATTTATTCCGGAGTACTTTTTAGCCCCGCCTTTTTTCCATACCACTTATTTTTTAAGAATAAAATTGCCTGATTTTATGGAAGTTATATATTTCATAAAATTTTTCTATAAATAAAGGCGGGGCTAAAAGTACTCCGGAATAAATCAAAATATTGGCATCTATGAAAATAGCAGTAGCAAAAAAAAAAAAAAAAAAAAAAAAAAAAAAGGCGGGTGTTTCCCCCATCTCCGAACGTGTAAAAGGGGGCATGGAATACGAGCCATATAATTAGCTGTAAATATAGCTGCCAACATTTTAATTTTAATTCGTAACATTGTTAGGCAGTTACTGATAATGTTAAAGAATGAATTAGAAGTGTCTCAGTTTTTAAATCTTTTTGCGCTTACTTCAATATATAAGTTGTAACAACTTTGCTAGAGAATGAACCCCTTGATATGCAACACAGAATTTTATACGTCTGAAAAGTACTATTTAATTTGGCTAAAGTATATTTATAAGCTTTTCCGTTCTTTTAAATAATAATACTTTGATAAAGGTCTACCAATTCATTTATTCTACATGCATAATGTTTTATTCATTTATTTATTCATTTACGAGTGTGATTTTTATAAATCATCTACTATTGTTAAACGTAATCAGGTACAACTGACATAACATCCTTTATAAATCTTTCACCTAGCTCCGCCCATCAAAAATGACATAGTTCGTACAGTCCTTGAAACTTCTTAATTTTTTGCACCACTATTAATATTTAGCAATTTTTCATATTTAAAATGTCTTAAAATTTAAAAGGAAATCTATTCCATAAAAGTACTGGTGGTAGAATTCTTGAAAAAAGACGTGCCCATTATGAACTATGAATAGAGAAACAGCTCTTGACAGATACATGAAAATCTGCACATGAAGTGAATGACGACCCTAACTCGTCGTATGTATACGGGTGAATAAAATAATTAATAGTGTAGGTTTTGAATTTATTGATCCTTACGAAACAGATTTTATTTCTATATGCAAAAACTACAGTAATTCTCCGTATTATTTCATACCACTATTTCTATACGTTTTTTTCTATTAATCTATTGACGAAAATTCTCTAATGTGGTACTATGATGTAATCCGCATGGTTGGCTGCAGTGTTATGTGTGAGTAGTAAGTGTTTTAGTAAGTTTTTTATGTGAAGCTCGATTATATGTAAAGTGACATTTTTTTTTTTACTTCTGTTAAGTGCCGAGGTCCATAGTAATGGAGAAAACAATTGTGAGTAAGGAAGAGGACAGATGTGTTAATTGTAAATTAATTATCACGAAAATAGGTGGAAGATTAAAACGAATGGTTACTAACGAAGAATTAAAAAGATACCAAGCTCATTGTAAAAATAATGTAAAAATTGGATCTGTATTTTGTCATAAATGTAGATTGATAATATACAGAAATCCTAAACCTGCGGCATATACTAGCAGTGATGTTTGTATTGAAGATGACGCAGAGGAAAGATGTGTTAATTGTGAGTTATTTATCGTGAAAATAGATGGTAAATTGAAACGAATGGTTACAGATGAAGATGTAAATATGTATCAAGATCATTGTAAAAATATTGTACAAATAGGGTCTGTATTTTGTGGTAAATGTAGATTAATAATATATAGAAATCCGCAACCTACAGCATCTACTAGCAATGACGATAATATTGAAGATGACAATCACGGCAATGATTTCGATGATCCGGATTTTAAAATGTTTTGCCACAGTGCTTCACGTAAAGAATATGTTGAACTACAAATTAAAAGAGTTAGAGTGACACATATTTACTGTACATTGTGTCAATCTAATAAAGATCTAACTATCGTGCCTCTAGAGGCTCGCTTTCAAGCATTTACAAAACGAAGAATTTTTATTCCAAAAGGAAACAGATTTTGCACTAGCCATTTGATCAAAAAACGGTTTTTTAATGTTGAATTACAACTTCTACGTGTTTTTTCTAATTACAGTTTGATAGAAAAAGGAGAAGTCTCTCAGTTTTTAAATCTTTTGGCAGTTAATGTGGATTCAATACTATTTAATAGAATTGGTAATTTTTCTGAGGAAGAAATATTTACCTACACACCGGTCTGAAATGGGAAAATATAATTCAATTGCAAGAAATGCTTATTAGTATGAGAGATACCGGAGGGAGATCAGTAATACAAGCATTGGTAGTATTTCTATTTAAGCTAAAAACTGGTAATTCTAACGAGGTAATACAGAAAATATTCGGCTTGACATATCATCAACAAGTATCAAACTACTTTCATCAAGTTATCGAAGCTTTTGAAATGGACATTTTGCCATTTTACTTTGGTATACATGTAAAAACAAGAGAAGATTTAATTACTAATGAAACTTCTTATATTGCTAAAAGTCTTCTTGATTTTGGAGATTCTACTTTAGGTTTAATCTTTGACGGTACGTACATAAGCCATCAAAAGAGTAGAAATAATATGTACCAAAGGAAATCTTACAGTGGGCAAAAGAAAAAAACCACTTTGCAAACCTTTCACTATTTGCACAACAAATGGGTATATAGTTGATATAGCAGGGCCTTTCAACGCAACCTTGAACGATGCATCTATAATGAAAAACTTAGTAGAAGAACTCAATGGATTAAGATCACTTCTACAACAAGGTGACTTCTGCATTGTTGATCGCGGTTTTCGTGACGTGGCGAACTATATACAGAGTCAAGGTTACCATGCTCTTATGCCAGATTTAAAGGCTAATAGAGCCCAACTAACAACAGAAGAAGCAAATGCATCACGATTTGTAACTAAAATACGTTGGGTTATAGAAGCTATACATGACAATATTGGTCAAAAATATCATCTATTACATAATATCTTAGATAACAAACTTTTGCCCGTGGTAAAATCCTTGTGTAAAATAGTTGGTTTTTTAAACAACACTTTCGGAAAAAGATTAAACTCTGATAATGAACTAGCTGATGCAATAATTGTTTACATGAAGGAGCGTCGAAATCAGCAAAATACCATGCAAGAATTAGTTGACAATCGCAACTTCAGTCGAAGCAAAAAACCTTTTACGACATTATCTGCAACAACTTTAATGGATTTTCCAGAACTCACAGAAAATGATCTTAAAATATTATTTACTGGAACTTATCAATTGTCTCAAGCAATATGTTATCTTGCAGAAATAGTAAATGATGAAGATTTAAATATTGAATATTTGAAAGAATGCGAAAACATTATAAGAGTAAGAGTGCAATCAAGACACATTAATAGAAAAACATATCATTGCTATATTGAGTACGAACCAAACTTTAAAAGATATGTGTGTGGTTGTGCAAATGGAAATAGAACCGTCGGCTGTTTTGCCCATGTAGCGGGAATAATTTACTATTTGTCCCATGGTCGATACAAATCAAAAATTGTAAAGCCAGCTGAAATATTGACTTCAATATTTGATAAAACTAGTGTAACTATCACTATTGAAGAAAATAGTGATGATGATTAAATCTTGATTGTAAATGATTCTTATTTGTAATTTATCTTTGCTTTTTATAATTGATTCTATAAACATAAATTACGTTATACGGATACCTGTATTGGATTTCATTTTTTAAACTATCGTCTACTTATTCTACACTTTTGTAATTTTTGTATGTAATAGCAACCTAATAAAGAAGTAAACTTTAATTTTTGGTAGGCGTCAATTCGGCGGATTTACAGTATAAAACATCATCCACCTAAATATATTGTCATTTTTTTTTCAGATTTAAATCGAGCAAAAATTTTGAAATATATATATATATATATATATATATATTGGGAGTACAAATTAATTCGGTCCGTTTTTTTTTCGTTAAAAAAACATTTTATTTATTATCAAAATGAAAAAAACATGTTATTCAAAGTATTGTCCATCGGTAGCCACAACTTTTGTCCACCTTTCTGGCAATTTTCGGATTCCATCTCTGAAAAATGAGTCCTCTCTGGACGCAAACCATGAATCGAGCCATTCTTGAATTTCTTCGAAAGAAGTGAAGCGGTGTCCAGCCAAATCGTGATGCATCCGTCGGAACAACCAATAATCAGAAGGAGCAAGGTCTGGCGAATACGGCGGGTGGGGTAGGACCTCCCATTTCAACGTTTCCAAGTAATTTTTAACGACAATTGCCACATGGGGCCATCAACGTCGCGCGGTTTCAACTCGTATGGGACCCAATTTCCTTGCTTTTGAACCATTCCCATTTTTTTTAAGCGCACGGAAATTGCTTGCTGAGTGACTCCCAACGATCCTGCAAGCTCTTATTGCGTTTGGCACGGATCTTGATCGAGCAATTCCTCCAATTCGGCGTCTTCGAACTTTTTCGGCTGGCCCGGGCGCTCATTGTCTTCGACACTAAAATCACCATTTTTGAAGCGTCGAAACCACTCTCTACATGATTTATCAGATGGCGCAGATTCACCATAAACTTCCACAAGCGATCGATGCGCTTCAGCGGCACTTTTCTTCCAATTAAAAAAGAAAATCAAAACTTCCCGCAAATGTTGTTTCTTTAGCACAAAACTCGACATATTGAATGCTCAAAAAACCAATGTTGTTGTATAAAACTCGAAGCTTCGTTGACTGAATATGGTTGACAAAGGTCAAACCTTTCTAACAATGCCAAAAACATCTATCATTATTCAGTAAACAAATCAGCCAGAGCCATCTATTGAAAACGGACCGAATTAATTTGTACTCCCAATATATATAATATAATTTACAAACATTCATAAACAGTTTCAACCTCGATAAGATATTCTATTTCGAACCACTTTATTTTTAGAAAAATTTTCTCCAATATATATCTTCCATTTTATCCTTAAAAAAATAAGTGGTATGGAAAAAAGGCGGCGCTAAAAATACCCCGAAATAAATTAAAATGTTGGCATCTATGCTATTTTCATACAGAAATCTTTATATTAGTATTTTCATAGTAATATGTCGTGAATAAACAGGATAGAGACTAGTGTATAAAAATAAAGGTAGCAAAAATTAGAAAAAGTGCTGGTGTCAGTCTTTTATTTTGAGTATGTAACACTTGCACACAAGTATTATTGTTAAGTGATTATTATTTTTTTTCACTACGTTCTACCATTTTGACCCTTCTGTAATTTTTATACATAATAGCTAACTAATAAACAAATAAACTGTATTTTTTTGGTAGGTGTCACTTTGGTGGAAAGAATAAAAAATCGCCCATCAAAAATATACTTATCATTTTCTACCGTTTAAAATCGAGTGAAAATTCTGAAAAAAATATATACTATGTACTTCATAAACATTTATAAATAGTTTCAACCTCGTTAAGATATCTTGAATAGTTTTTTTTTTTTAATTAAATTTAACGTTTTAGGTTGCCACCCCCATTACTCCCTAATCGTTGAGGGTACTAGTCTAAAATTGTGTGCAAAAGTTGTTTCAGTTAAAGAACAATAAATAGCAGGCAAGAACTCTTCATTCGACGCTGGTGCAGTTTTCATATGCTTATCCTGCAATACCCTTTCAGAATTTCATCAACGCCTGAGTGGATGATTTATTAGGTTCAGGGTTATCACAAAAAGAAATTTTTATCCCGCAATTTTATATAGTATTTTTTAAAATAGATACAAACGAATATCAGCGATTAGTCAAATCTAAAATTACTCTATAAAAATAGTGGTATCCAAATTTCCTTTGTGAAAACCTTGCTTAGGGTGTAAAATCTATATTGCTGGCTGAAGCAGAACCCTTTATCATTTAAGTCATACTTGCCAACATACTACCGTAATTTCTGGTAGATAACCCGCAGATAAGATGTGGGATTTCTCCACCAGAAATATTATTTAATAGAGAAATCTATACCTTTTCGAAGGAAGAGTGCGTACAAATATAAATTTATTTATCAATTGAAATTTCTGGTGCAAAGCTGGATTATATAACCAGCGGGGTATCTACCAGAAATTGCGGTAATTAATTTACATTTATTAATATCACACAATCAACAGATTGGGAAGAAAATCATATATATTGAAAATTTATTTTTCCAGCTGAGTGAAAATAATGCCCGGACCGGGAGTCGAACCCCAGATCTTTGACTTACAAGGTCAACGCTCTACCAATTGAGCTATCCAGGTCGACAACCGTTCGGCATTACTCACTCTGACAACCTTTAGGCAGAACATCTGGTCTATCATGTAGATTAGCTCGACAGAATAAGCCGGAGGTAATAGAAAACATCATTAAACAATGGGAGGAAGATATACATTTATTAATACCACACAATCAACAGATTTGGAAGAAAATCATATGTATTGAAAATTTATTTTTCCAACTGAGTGAAAATAATGCCCGGACCGGGAGTCGAACCCCGGATCTTTGACTTACAGAGATCCCGGACACTTGTAAATCAAAGATCCGAGGTTCGACTCCCGGTTCGGGCATTTTTTTCACTCATTTGGAAAAATAAATTTCCAGTACACTAATTAATATTCCGTAGTATTGTTAGCCACGCTTTCTTTTTCACACCAGTATCTTTTTAGAATATTTTTCTTATTATTTAATGGTAATTGCATTTGGAGAATATTACTCTAAGAATTTAATGGTGTGAAAAACAGGGCGGGACTAACAACACTATGGAATATTAATTAGGATGTTTGCAAGTATGTTTAAGTGCATACTTGCCAACATACTAATCAATATACCGTACAGAGTTTCCGACTTTTATAATTTATTCACGAGCATTTTTAGTCCTCTTTCCGTTCGCACCAGAAATTGTGTAGGTTATTTCTCTTTATATGTGACAACGATTAAATAATAAGAAAATCATTTTTCAAAATTTCCGGTATGAAAAAGAGGCGGAGCTAAAAATGCTTGTGAGTAAATTATAAAAGTTGAGAACTCTGATTCCGTAGTATTGTTAGCCACGCCTTCTTTTTCACACCAGTATCTTTTTAGACTATTTTTCTTATTATTTAATGGTAATTGCATTTGGAGAATATTACTCTAAAAATTTAATGGTGTGAAAAAAAGGGCGGGTCTAACAACACTACGGAATATCAATTAGGTTGTTGGCAAGTATGTTTATGTGTATGATTTGGAGATGCACTTTCGAGACTAAAATGAATAAGTTTCATCCTTTCAAATTTTGCAGAAATATTATTAAAAAGCATTGAAAACATATAAAAAGAAGTTTTGTTTTTATTAATTATCAGTATGTACTTACGATTATAGAAGAAGAAAATTATTACGAAGAATAATTTTCTTCAGATGTTAAATTATAATATAAGGTACGGTATGATATATGTCGCATGATACCTACGGTCATGCGACAAACCTAAAGGGGAGGTAGAGAACATCACAAATGTTGAGAATTGCATAGGAACCTATGAACGTAAACATAACTTTAACTATTTAAGTACTGGGTGTTTTAAGTTATTTTCTTACAGGGTTCGTACGGACCCTGTCTTTTGTAAGGATTCTTCAACCACAATATTTATATAATAAAATTTTATTTACCGTAATTTTCGGTGTATAATCCGCAGATAAGTTGCATCATTTCTTCACCAGATATTTTATTTAGCAGAAAAATGTTTTTTTTTTTTCGAAGGAACAGCTCGTACAAGTAAAACTTTATTTGTCAATTAAAATTTCTGGTGCAAAACTGGCTTATGTAACCTGTGGATTATACACAAGAAATTACTGTAAAATCATAAGCTTATTTCATGACAAAAAATTCTATAAAATTTTACCGGTGCTGAAAAATAAGGACCGTGCAAACCCTATTTTAACAATAAAATAAAGATATGGGCGTGGCTCTCGAATGCTGCATTATAAAAAAAAAAAAAAAAATGCATACTAATGTTTACGTAAATGAATAAAAGTATTAATAATTCTGCTTCCAATCGATGCATTTACCGCACTGATTGCATTAATACAGACATAATGTATGATGTTTCGAAATAATGAGGCACACAAAATTTTAAAATTTGCACAGTGGGCGGAGTCACATGCAACCAAGAAATTCGTGTACTCATGATCAGCCGATAGCTTTCATAGATGTCTATATATCTAGTTTTTTGGTTATTCGTAAATCGGCCTACTGTGTAAAATTTACAATATTGCATGCTTCATTATTTCGCAATATCACATGCAATGTTCGTATGAAAGTAATCAGCGCAATAAGTACATGGATGAGAAACAGAATTATTACTATGTATATTCCTTTATCAGGGATGGAACACGGGCGCAGAATTCATACCACTATCAATATAAGAAAATTTTCTATCTCTTGAATCAACGATATTATAGGTGGAGAAATTTCTTAAACAGATTCCGGTATGAATTCTGCGCCCGTGTTCCATCCCTGCTTTATGTAAACATTATCATGAAACATTTGTTAGCCCTGTATATAAATACATATAGCTGTCAACTTGTACCCTTTTTTTTACCGGCAATTTTTAATAGAAATTTTTAATAATTGTTTTATCAATTTTCTAAAATTGAACGCGATTTTTTTTTTTTTTTTTTTTACAAAGAAATAGCGGTGTTAAAAACAATCCAAGTTGGCACCTATGTAGATATAATAAACAATAAATATCAGAATTGGTATTAAATGATAAATTTAAAATGTTGCCTGATCTGCATAAAGTGTTAAGTACGAATCAGAGTTGTCCACTTTTGTTACATATTCTGGAGCTTTGTTGGCAGATATAGTGGTATGAAAAAAGGTGGTAACCTTTTTTCATACCACTATATCTACCACTCTTCTAATTTTCAAATCAGATTCATCACCAGTATTTTTTAAAAGGAATGTGTCATAATTATTTTCGTCGAATAAATAAACTGAAAACAATTATAAAATTTATCCGGTAGGAAGTCTCCCATGAAGAATGGGAGACTTGGTACCTATGTAAACCACTTTCTTACAAGAGTAATTTTTTTTTCTTACTTTATCGCAGTTACAAAAAGTTAGTAAAAAAAAATTACTCTACAATTAAAAAAGTGTGAAATAAAGATTAGATTAACAACGTTCCGTAATAAGTTATATTCTGTCCGTATAAATAAAATAGTTTTTAAAAGTGAAATATTTTTGTTTAAAGGAACACATAGAGGTGGTACTTGTTTTTCTTAAAAAACGTACTTTCACGTGCCCTGCAAACAATCTGTTAAAAACTAAAATTCTCGTGATATTACGGGATATCTTTTAACCATTGAAAATTAATTTACTCAAAATTGCTCCATGCATAAAGGTCTTCAGTATTAAGCATTCAAAGTTTTCCGAAAGCACTTAAGAGAAAATGTTGAAGTTTTTAAAATTGATAATTTTACAGTTGTTTAATAGGTCTTTATGTGAGTAAAATGAAATTATACAATGCTTTGGCAAATAAAACTGAACATATATAATAGTCGTAAAATTAGTTTCATATGTACAATTTATTAACACCACTCTGTTTAAATGATTTCTGCTTTAGCATTATTTTATAGCGGTAATCTGGTCTGTTGCGTGGGATAATTACTTGCCTGACTGACATATAAATAAATAATCCGTTTTCCGACATTGAGAAAATAACGCATTGTCTATTATCTTTCAATCAATTAGCGAGAAACATAAATGGTTACGTATCATTCAGTGTTATAAGTTTGTAAGGTGGAGTTTTATGTAAATATTTTAATTTTTCTTTTGCACAAGTTTCCGAACGCTTAATTTTCTTGTTTAAATACTTCCGGCTTTTGTTCAGTTTATGCACTTTCTGTTTATATTTTACCGATGACAGATAAAGAGTTATTTATATTAATATAAAAAGTATTACAAAAGGCAATACTTTCTTTGACACTGAATTTTTATTCTTCTATAATAAACACATTTTATGAATTAGAATCTAGTTTTGTTCATATTGCTGAAGACGAAGTGAGGCAAAATGAGAATTTTGAGAGGAAAATGAATCTCTATAGGTGGTGTTGTAGTTGTATATGTCATAAAGGCTATTGTCTCCACGAAAAACCTAGGCTGGTTTTGATTCCTTATGTTGGACAAGGATCTTTCTAGAAATATCGAAAGAAAATTCTAGTTTCATGTAAGTGAAACTTTAAAAACTTTAGAAACACGCATATGGTATTCAACTGATAAATACCTTTTTAACTGAGTTGGCTTTTTTAATTTAAAGTAACGAAACACACAGTAAAAAAAAAAAGAGTTATTTAAATTTGTTATAAATTCGCTGGCTATAAAAAGGTGGAGCACAATTTTTACTACATTTTTCGTTTTCACATATTTTTCACACCAAAATGTAGTAAATTTTTTTAAATATTTATTTGAGAGGGGTGAATTGTAGTGTCTTTTATTGATTATATATTTATATAATGCTTTATCATATTTACTACGAAAAGAAAAAAGCACAGAACGATATTTTTGACGTCATTTATGATTCCAATGATGGGATTAAGTAGTCAAAATATCACTGAAAATGAAATTGTTGTTGTAATTTTAAGCTGTTGGGGTTAAGGCTGATCGTCTACGCAAATACAAATGTCTGTGTGACAAGTAAAACTGCGTTGAATCTTGCTTTTGCCTCCAAGGCAGTGTTTTTTACACCGGAAGAAGAAAGGCCACGTCCTTTCAAAACCAGTAGTGCTTACATTAATTTTCTGGTGTGTGAAGAAGTTTATAAGTTTAAATATTTATTATTACGACAGAATAATTTAATCTTATGGAGTAGCTGGAATTTAATATTGCTGGATTTCTTTGATTTAATTTAAGAATTGGTACAAATAAGTTTAGAGTATATTTATTTTTAAACCAATGTTTAATTCTTGTAATTCAAAAACACATTGCATACGTTTTAATGCAATGAGATAATGCAGATTACATATTACATTTACACTAAAAAATATCATTTAAAAAATAAAAAAACATTGATATAACAAATTGATTTGAACAATGATTATATCGGCCCTGCATCTTTCAGCAACCGTGCATTTTAGCATTCTTAAAATTCAAATTGTTAAGACTTTGAATCTGAAAACGAGACGAAAGAAAAGAAGTTAAAATAGAAATAAAAATTTAATATCTGATAACTTTTAAAACTTTGAACCTTTTGTTATACTCTATATTTCTTGCTTCAATTTAACAAGAAAGAAAAACATCGCGCAGCATATTAATTTTTAAATAAACACATTATTACATTACAATAATACTTACAAAATTTTGATAAACTATTAATTATCATAGCTGTCACCTTTCATGTTTTTTCGCTGCTTGTAATTTTTAATAAGAAGATCTTATGAATTTTAGTAACAGTTTTGACAGATTAAATAAACTACAAATTTTCAATTAAAATTGCAAATGAAATTATGTATTTTACATATCTTATATTTTTTAAATCTATTATTAAAGTTATTTATTAACACTTTTGCGACCGCTGACGTAGATTCACGTCATTTGAAAATCTTAAACTCCACCAGTGGGCGTTTCTTTCGCAATTTGTTTGTTATTTACTTCTCAAGAATATACCCTATATACATATTTGTACGTACAATCAAATATACTATGGATAGAAATACTTTGATTAGAAAGGAAATAATTGTAAAGTTTATCCATTTGTAATATAAATGCGAATACATAAAATATTGTTCTGAAATATTGTAACCTGAGAGAACGCCCACAGGCGGACTTTACCGTCAAAAAGATAAAAACATGCGGTCGTAAAAGTGTTAATCATTATAATTTTTTGTTTTTAGGTGTTAAATTAATTTTTTTCATTCTCCAAATGAAATTCATGGTCATAAAATTACCGTACAGTGATAAAAATTGAGAGAGGGGGTAGTGTCCCTAGAAAGAGGTGGTTAACAGGGCAAAATGGGAGTCGTAATCGGATTCAGGAGGTCATTTTACATAAGAATCAGCAAGAATGGTATCAGAGCTCGATTTTTTTTTTTTTTTTTTTTTTTTTTTGCTACACAGAGATATATATCTTGTGCATTGTTTTACATATATTGAATATTATATGAACACATCTTGAGTATTAATTATATCTATTGCGTATCTTTAATAAATATTATACGATTTATGCCTACATAGGTAATTATTTAATTACATTAAAAATAAATTTTAATACTTGCCTGACGTGCTGATTGCCTGTGAATATTAATTGCATTGTGAATTGAATTAAGTTCATTAAATGCTTTATTACTTGTGTTTTGCGAAACAATTTCGAAGCTTTCCAATGCAGTCCATTGCGTCTGTAAAAGAAGGTTTATTATCTTCTTCACATTCTACTTCATCATCGCCAAAATTAGCATCACATTTTTCTTCCTGAATGAGTTTATCGATTGTTAATAATTCTGAGGTCATGATACGAACATCAAAGCTCAGATACTCATCAAAATTGATATTTAGCACGGATTTTAGACGTTAATTTGAACGGGAAAATGACCGGTCGAGAAATTTTGCAAATTTTAGAAGAATGAAAAAGACGTATAACAGACATTGTGGGCGTATCAATGACGAATTTCTACACTGAAATGAATAGGAATGAGTCGGGACTTCACTAAAAGGGCGTATAAATGTAAAAGACGTATAAACTTTACAATGAAAGTATTGTTATCACGATAATTCCAGAAATAATACTCCAAATCGAACCAAATTTGGACATCGAATTTTTTTTATAAATATCTTGGATGAGTTCGTTAACCACGTTGCTCCGCTTTTTTGTTTTCAAGTGGCAGCCACTTGAAAATTTCAAATCCACATTGTAAAAAGTGTATGTAAAGCCGGATTTGCTTGAATTTTGATGTAAACGTAGACCATATACGGGTCTCAATCAAGTTTATTAATGAAATTCATCCGCCATTTTTAACAAAGTGGCAGATATCTTAAGTTAAGCTGGGCCACTTGAAATCAGGCAACTACTTGAAAATTTTAAATCACGATAACTTCCGAAATAATACTCCGCCAGAGACAGGTCTCCTACGCGACAAGGAGCGGCATGCTCTATGCTTGTAGATGAAGGGTAGAACATTTTGGAAAGATGTTGATTTTGCAGACTTTAATGTCCAGGTTTAGACTAGTGGGTGATTCAGGACATTGTAAGTTCGTGGATAGTTCCTGTGTTTAGAGGGTGCCGGGCTGCTGCCCTTCGCGACAGGGGGCACCGTGATAGTAGATTAACCCGTTAGTAGTCGCTAGTTGGTCGATTTGCCGCCCATCCTTCAGTGTTTCCAGATTTTTTTATTCAATAGCCACCAAAAATTTTTAGAAGTGGCATTTGATACACAGAAAACGCGAATAAAATCGAAGAAACGTCGATCACATCACTTCTTAAAATTGTTGGTGACAGTTAAATAAAAAGTGCGCAGTCTGTAATAGGTGGCGCTGTCTATAGCGACTACTAACGGGTTAAAGATAGACTGTTCAGGATAGAAGCTGATTTTGTAGACTTTCGTGTCCTGTTTTAGGTCAGTAGGTAAGTTTGAAGAGAAAAAGATTAGTCTGTTGTATTTGAGGTTTCCATTAAGAGAGAGAAAGTTCTGACTACCGTAATTTCTGGTAAATAACCCGCAGGTAAGATGTGTCATTTCTCCACCAGAAATTTTATTTAATAGAGTAATCTATACTTTTTGGAAGGACGAGCTCGTTGAGATATAAATTTATTTATCAATTGAAACTTCTGGTGCAAAACTGAATTATATAACCTGCGGGGTATCTACCAGAAATTACGGTAGTTTATTTGACAGAGAAGGACGATTGATAATATTTTCCAGCCAGTTTTCTGGTCTGCGAGGAGTATTACGAATATGGAATGAGGAAGTTAAAGCACAGGAGAAGTAGTAATGTTGAGGAGTTCCTTCCTCGCCGCAGGGGTACAAGGGTGATCGTCGGCAATGGAATTTGTTGAGATATGACGGGAACGGGCCATGGCCTGTCAGAAAAGCTGTTTTGGCTGGGAAGAGGTCCCAAGAGTTGGAAGAGACTGTGGGAAGTAGATCGTAAGTATACTTTCCTTTTTGGGAGGTATCCCACAATGCCTGCCTTGCTTTGTACTCGATAAAGGAGGGAGAGGCTGGTAAGTGTGAGAAATGACATTATTCTCTGTGGCATTTTTTGCAAGGGAATCTGCTAATTCATTGCCACCAACACCCTTGTGGGCAGAAACGTGTGCCAGGGAGATACTATAGATTTTAAATTTTAAATTTTTACTTTTATATCAAGAATTTGTGGATGTCTGCTCCTGTGTCGAGCATGTAAGGGTCTCAACCAAATTTATTAATGAACTTTATCCGCCATTTTTAACAAAGTGGCGGATATCTTAAACTATTTGAAGCCACTTGAAATCAGGATACCACTTGAAAATTTAATATCAGAAAAACCTTCTAAAATAATACTCCAAAACGAACCAAATTTGCACAGTGAACTTAACTTATAAATATCTTGGAGGAGTTTGTTAACCAAATTGCTCTGCCATTTTGTTTTCAAGTGGAGGCTATTTGAAAATTTCAAATTTACACTGTAAAAAACGTATTTAAGACCGGATTTGCTTGAATTTTAATGTATAATTAGACTATATAAGGGTCGCAACCAAGTTTATGAATGAACTTTATCCGCCATTTTTAACAAAGTGCGGATGTTATAAACTAAGCAAGACAGCTTCAAATTAGGCTAACACTTGAAAATTTATAAACATGATAACTTTTTAAATTCCGTTTCAATTCAAATCAAAGTCGGATAGTGATCTTATCCTATAATTATCTTGGATGCGTTCACTGGGCAACTTGTTCCAACATTTTGTTTCCAAGTTGCGGCCACTTGAATTCACGCTGTCACTTGAATATTTGCCATCACGATACTAAACTGATTCAAACAAACGTAGGATAGTGAACTTATGGTTCAAATTTCTTGGATGAGTTCGCGTGGTAACTTGATCCGCAGTTTTGTTTCCAAGTGGCTGCCACTTGAAAATGTGCCATTATGATACCTTTTGTAATACTGAATCAATTCGCATCAAATTTGGATAGTGGATTTATCACTCAAATAGTCTGATAAGTTCGCTGAGCATCTCACTTCGCTTTTTTGTTTCCAAGTTGTGGCCACTTGGAATTACGGTGCCACTTGAAATTTTTTTATCACGATAATTTTTGAAATACTGAATTAGTGTGAACTAAAGTTGGACAGCCGACATCAATACGTCTACCAAGTCCATTAATAATTAACAGCAGCCATTTTGTTCCAAAATGGCTGCTGATTGATGAGGAAAAAGAAATCAACCTACCCTTCCGAATGAGTCAGAAAGACTTGCTTTAGTATTGTTTTAGTGATACATAGAAGGCGGGTCTTGTCTTTTTTCACAATCGTTCGTCTGCATTGCGCTAATTATGCAAAAAGAAGTTAATTTTTATAATAAACATCGAAATGTTGCGTAGAAAGCAACAAGAACAACATAAAAGTAAATTAAAATAGTTTTCAGTCAGGTTATATACAGATATTTATTTTTAGATGATACAAATGACATACTTGCCAACATTCTAATTAATTAATATTCCGTAGTCTCGCCTTTTTTTCACGCCAGTAAATTTGAAAAGTAATATTCTTCAAATTCAACTACGATTAAATAAGAAGAATAATACTCTAAAAAAATATTGGTGTGAAATAATAGGCGTGGCTAACGATACTACGGAATATTAATTAGGATATTGGCAATTATGCAAATGATAACATGTGAGGCCTTCCCCCCCCCCTAACCGCAATAAAAGATGAAATACCACTGTAACTCTAAAAAAACTGTTAGGAATGATCTGTAAATTTGGGAACCTATATTTCTGATAATGCCTATTCTTATAGTGCAAAAGTTTTTATAGGTCATAATTCATAATTTTTTCAATTATGGATTTATTAATAATTTTCATAATTCAAAAAATGTTTTTTAATCAGAAATATGTATGGAATATGTTTGGGTCACTTACAAGCAAAAAGTGGTTCTTAAAAATCTATGTTGAATAATTACTAAATAACAGATAATAATATTAAATAATAGTGAACAATGGGTATTATATATGCAAAAATTTGTGTGACGCTTTAAATAATAAGCAAAGCAGTACTTGTTTTTTCTTTTGAAATAAAATACATTAAATATACATGCAGAGTTGCCAAAATTTTAATTTATTCCGGATCATTTTTAGTACCGCCTTTATTTCATACCACCTTTTTTTAAGAGTAAATTTTTCTTGTTTTATCGCAGATATATCTTGGAGAAAATTATTCTAAAAAGTGGTGTTAAATAAAGGCGGCGCTAAATATTCTCCGGAATAAATTAAAATGTTCGCAATTATGTGCATGACATATGTTAGTGTCTTGCTCTACCCTTTGAAATTTCGTGAAACATCATAACCGTCACAATATTTTTAAAATTAATTTTAAAATTTAAATATTAGAATTGGTTTGTTATTGCTTTAGAATGTAGCACAAGAAACTAAAGTATTATACTAAAGTAATAAAACTTTTAGATTTTTTTTTTTTTTTTTTTTTTTTTTTTTAATTTTGTGTCAGTATAACATTTTATGGAATCTAATTTAAGCACACTTTAAAAAGTAAATTCACACAGACAGCAGTGTATCCGGATTCTTTCATGAGTCTCTATAAAAAGAATTATAAATGTTGCATATTTACACATGAGAATATTCTGGTGGGAATTCATGCAGCTTAACCATTGAGCTAGTGAGCATAACCTATATCGCAACTCTTTCAATGTTTTGCCACCTCTATTTCAAAATAGTAACTTCGTCTTAATCGATTGCAGAAACTTGGTCTTTAAATGAAGGAAAAACGTTCAATAAAAAATATTGGTGTTAAAAAAAAATCGGGGTTTTGCCAGCTATATGATAGATATTTTGTAGGTAGGAGATTTTGATATGCTTTAATTCACATCAAAATTTCCATCCCCGATAAGCTGTAATGTATGGCAAATTTTGTGTGCCCTGTAATTGAATTATAAATGTTAAGTCCAGCAATTTCTATTAAGTGTAGTTGCCAACAAATTTATTCCAATCCGAAAGACAACAATTAAAATCATTACATTTAGTAAAATACATTCAGGGATGGAACACGGGCGCAGAATTCATACCGGAATCTGCTTAAGAATTTTCTCTACCTATAATATCGTTGATTTAAGAAGTAGAAAAATTTCTTACATTGATAGTGGTATGAATTCTGCGCCCGTGTTCCATCCCTGTACATTCTAACTTAAGACGGAGGAATTTTGACAGAATCCTGTAAATAAATAGCAAAAATATACTTTCCCTTATTCGTTTTATTTTTTTACCGAGAAAATTTATAGTAATTAAAAAGAAATTTACACAACTTGGCTGTATATTTTATTGGAAAATAAATTCTGCCAACTGAATTTGCCAAGAATTATTCAGTTACTATTTACAGTTTGTAGTTTTGGTGGAATTATTTTTCCGTTTGTCTTTTTAAAATTATATACCAGATTAAGTTAAATATGATGAATCATCTCGTTAACCTTTTCAGGGGCGGTGGTTCCATAGTGCAACCACAAATTTTAATTCAAAATTGCAAAAACTGTCGCCGGAAATTTTTTATAAAATTTTTCTTTTATAACTTAGAGGAATAACGTCATTTATTTACTGTCTTTTAATATTGTTGGTGATTTCGGTGGCTGTTGATTTTATATGAAGAAAATTTGCTTGCCCCTGAAAAGGTTAAGTAATATTTTTCATTAGAAGTAGATTTATGTATATTTTCCCCTCTGTTTCAAACATGAGAGGGCTAATGATTTAAAATAGTGCCATCGGGTGCATTTCTTAAAAACGTATGGTAACAGCTGTGTAAAGGAACATATGATTTCATTTTGTGGTTAGTACATTATCTATATTCCCCTCTAAGCCTGCAAGCAGTTTTTACCCATAGTCTATTTGTCATCTGTTGTTTAAAGGATTATTTATCATCATAGTACTCAAAAAAAAAAAAAAAACAGAGTACTTAATTTTACGGCATCTGATTTCTATAGAATATATCAGGTGTAAATTTGAGTTCAAAACATTGGCTTTTGGTGTTTGCTTCTAGATTTTCATATCTTATTTTACAAGGGGGAAAAAAGAAAAAAAAAACACTGAATCGGTTATCATGTTATTTTTACTTTCTTCTATGTATACAAGAAGAAAGTATTGGATTCGTGAAATTTTTCGAACTCCAGTTTTCGATGGATTTACACGTTTTGAAATTTCCTGAACCCCGATATGACTGTTTTTAGAAAATGTGTGTCGGTGTATGCGTATCACAAATTTTGTGGAAGATGTGTCTCACGAACTAATGAACGAAATTTAACCAAACTTGGTATTTAGTTGGACCCGAAAAGTTTTAAACTGGTGCTGATTAGATTCGGGAATCAATCGCTCAACAGGTAGCGCTGTGATCTTATTTTTTGTAAATTTTTAACATGGCAGTATAGGACAAAATTTCGTATAAATGTACATAATGAAAGTTATTTTTAACGTGTGATTGTAAAATTAATATGAATTATTGATAATAGTAGTAGTAAACTAGGAAAAAATGTTCGTGCATGTGGGAGCACCACTTCCTCCTCTGGGGAGCAAGTAATTCCCCCCCCCCTCGGTGTTATAAATTTTCAACATGTGTGCCTTTTGAAAGATCTCGTCGTCAATACCTTTAAAATGAATGATTGAACCATAGATCTGTGATTATTTAAAACAAAAGTATCGATCTTTTTTCATTTTTTTTAACGAAAAAAAATCCCATTTTGTTGGCACAAAATGATTTTTTTTTTTTTTTTTTTTTTGGGGGGGGGGGGCATTTAGTATTATAATTCTGTCAAATAAAAATCGTCTGCATTTATCGCGGAAAATAATTTTCATAAGTAATATTTTCATAAACAATTTGTACTGCATGAATTTCTGTAAAATTATATAGAAGGAAGTCTTGTGGTGATCACATCATACTAGTCTGGTAAAGCAATAGTTAAGAGTGCAGTTCAAAGACATCATTTTAAATTTGTGCCTAATATTTTGGTGTAAGTATGCCTATCTACGTATTTCATCTGTAACTTTTGTCTCTCAAGAAGCAAATTATGCATGCTATTTCTATTGGCGAACAAATCGTATTTAATTATTTAGTTTGAGACCACGTAATTGTAATACTGTAAATTTCTAATAACTGAGAATAGGTAATTATTTTTTATAAATTTCTTAGGCTTAATATAAGTTTTATTCTCTAAATTTTTATGTAAATTTTATTAAAGACTAACAGACTGCACCCGACAGCGTGAAAGTTCACAGACACCTTCAGAGTTACAAATAGTAGCTAGCCCATTTATTTGTATCTTGAATTACCTTAGTGGTTGATATACAGAAAAATAAATAAACCTCATATAGGTACAGACATACTTGCCAACATCATCATTAATATTCCATAGTATTGTTAGTCCCGCCCTTTTTTTTCACACTAGTAAATTTAAGTAATATTCTTCAAACGCAATTACGATTAAATTAAAGGAAAAAAACTCTAAAAATGTACTGGCGGGAAAGAGAAATGCGGGGCTAACAGGGATACGGAGTATTAAACAGGATGTTGGCAGGTATGGTAAAGATTTCCTGTACGGCCCCACTCCCTTGTGATTTTTGAATATTTGTCGCCATTGTAGCTGTAAATATTTCGCATAATTTCTTATTTAATAAAAGGAAATTTTTCGAGTATCTTTTTTGTTAATACTTATCTATATAATATATCTATTTTGCTTAGTTAATGCGTTTTTATGGTTAATTTTGGGCAATATTTTATAATCTGCTTATATTTTTCACGTACTTTTTACGTAGCTTGAAAATTGCACTTCCAAAAGTAACGTTTCTATTTTTAAAAGCATGTAATATCCGAAAAATGTCTTGTTATACACATTGAAAATAGATAACTTATGCGATCATTATTTTTGTTTCATTATCTTTTTGTAGTATTTTATAAGTTATTTGTATTTTAAATGTAGGACTAGGCTTAAAAATGGCTGTCATGAAAGCATAACCCATCGTGAAAAACGCCCGGACTACTTCAGCTTCAAAATTTATAAAGTAGTGAGGGAAGTTTTCATGATATGCATTCACAGGTATGTAAAACACGTTTCTATCCCTTAGGGTGGGGGTGGGGGTGGGGAGGTCGAGTTAAAAAAATATATTTATATATATTCCATCTTAGTAGGTACTTAATCATTTGATCTAGGATCTGATCGAGTTTCGAGCCAGTGGCCCTAGCAGATATTGCGTTGATGGAACTGTGACTAAGTGAATAAGTGGAAGTAGTATTATATGTATATAAATAACAAGCAACTTCTTATTTCAGAAAATAGAGCAGCTCAAAAATAAAAACCTTAATTCCAAAATGCTAAGAGTTAAAATATTTCTGTGAAAAGTTTTATTTAGGTACCTTTACAATATTTACAGCCTTTGGAAAACTTTAAGAGCTAGTGATATTAGTTTTCTGACATTATTACATACATATATATATATATATATATATTGTAACAAAAGGGGGAAAAGGCATAGAACAAAATATATAATGATAATAATAGTTCATTATAATGATCAATCACCAGGAATAATTAACTGAGTCTATCAATAAACAATTACACATGAAAGGAAAGCTTTATGCAAAGCAAAAAAGATTGAAAAATTTAATGTAGGAAAGTAACTTTGAAATTTCTTCAAATACTGCTTTATCAATTAAGTAGGTAAATGTGGCAGTGTTGCCAAATTTAAGGGATTTTTCATTCAATAATCACCAATAATTTTAAGAGATATTTGATATACATAATATACGAATAATATTCGAAGTAATTACTTAACTTTTAGAATTAAAAGTTAGTGATAGATATTGAATAAAAATATCCCTGAATTTGGCAACACTGGCAGTAGGTTAGTAGAAAATAAATTGTTTCTGAGAGAGTGATATATGAAACCACTAATATTGCCTGACGTTTCAAAGATTTTAACATAACATTAAAAGTCCTTTTGCATAAAAATGACCCTAAATTTGGCAACAACAGCAGCAGGTTGGTAGAAAACGAATTGTTTCTGAGATATAGCTATATAAAACTACCATCACTGCCCAGTATTTAAATGATTTTAACATAACATTAAAAGTCATTTAAGATGTGAAAATAAATAAATAAATAATCACCCCCCCCTAAAATATATATGTATACCGTAAAATTCCGATCATAACCCCCCTTTCTTTTAGAGATAAAAATCTTTAAAATCAGAAGGTGCAATATTATCGGAAACATTTAAAAAGGTGAAATTTTAGGAAAAACTTAAGATTATAATAGCCGAGAGAACGGAAGGTTTTTGGAAAATGAAAACATCTGAAAATCACAGAGCAAGGTATATTTGGGTGGGGGGTTACTATCAGAATTTTACGGTATATATGTAATATATCGTGTTCAAGCAACATTCATTTGTATATTAATATGCATGAGGCAAGAATAATATAAGAGTATTGAACACGATGCAATAGTAATGGAAAATAATAATAGTAGTTATAACTGTAAGGGATTTATATAATTCTTAAAAATATATAGGTGTCTTATAAAATCAGTATGTATTATTTTTTAATGTTATAATTAATGACGTCCTTTAATATTTTTACATTTGAAGTGTGTACAGATATATACAGAAGAAATCGGTTGCGAATTTCTCATACAAGGTGCAAAATCTGAGTTTTCAGAAAAGATCTTTTGCATCAAACTTACATTTAAAATCGTATATGCAAAGGACAGGCTGCACTAAACTAACTTGAACTAAGTAGTACAGTTTTAAATATTTTACTGAAATTAAATTAACGGAATCAATTTATAAAAATTACTGCATGCTGTTAAAAATAAAATGGATTATATCACCAGAAAAATGATTCCAATTTAGATTAAACCAATATTTTGGTGCTACGTTTTACTATTTTAACAGTGCTTACTCCTAAAATAACTCTACTAAAATGATGAAACATGACACCAAATTATTGGTTGCAGCTAAGTTGGAAACACTTTTCTAATGAAACCTACCATTTTATTTTTAACAGTATATTTCTTTTAGAAAAAATGATGTAAAATTTGCAGAACTAAATTATTCTTTATTTCATGTAAGCAACTTACGAAGTCACATCTGTGAGCTATTAAAAATATTTGAAAAAAGAGAGAGAGAGAGAGAGAAACAGAAGTTCTGTTTGATTGAATTCCTATGACGTTTTATTGTAAATAAAACGTCCTCTTTTAATTTTCAAGTGGCTGCAGTTTTATTCATAAGAGATGGAATGTAATTTATTAAGCGTTTTTATTATTATTATTATTATTATTATTATTACTTTCTTCTATGTTTAATGGAAGAAAGTATTGAGTTCGTAAAAATTTTCAACTTCCGGTTTTTTATCTATTTGCACATTTTGAAAGATGCAGAAGATGATTTGACCATTTTTAGTAAAGATTTGACTGTCTATCGGCCTGTGTGTCTGTGTGAAAAAAAAAATTAGCAGATTTAACTGAAGAATTAATGCACAAAATTTCATTTAAATTTATATGCAGTCACACATTTGATCGTGACATAAATTGGTGCCTATTGACCTTTGGTGAAAATCACCCACGAGGTGACGTTGCCATCCCTCTTTTTCATAATTTTTAATATGGCAAGGAGAAAATTTTGTATAAATGTGCGCGATGAGAATTCTTTCTAAGGAATCATTGGACATTTCAAGGAATTTTTTTTTTTATAAAAGTAATAATTAGCCAAGATTTTTTTTTTTTTTTTTTTTTTTTTTTTTTTTGGGGGGGGGGGGGGGGGGGTAAATGTAGGAATACCATTTACCTCCACCGGCGGTGTACATATTAAATATGGATATTTTTCACAAGAAATCAACAATATTTTAAAAGCGAATGTTTAAAAAATAGATCTGTGATAATTTAAAACAATGTTAGCGAATTTTTTTTCGCAAAAAATAAAATAAAATAAAATAAAATTCTTTAGATGCCTTTTAAAGGATACAAAATTGATTTTCTTTCGCCGTTTAAGGTTGTAATTGTTTGAGATGAAAATCGTCTGCATTTATGATGAAAAATAATTTTAAGAAATTCTAATTTTAATAAATAATTTGTATTGTGAGTATTTGTATCAAAAAATAAAGAAGAAAATTCTGTAATGGTTATGACATACATACACTTCTTTTTTTAACAGAAATATTTTTATCATTGTACAATTTTTGCATGGTGAAAATTATAAGTATTGTTGCTTACTTAGTTATTCCTTTTAAATGTGATAGAATAGTATTTAAGCTGGTTTATTCAAGATAATTTTTGTTGGGCAAAATGTACTGTACATAGAAAACTTTCAATGTAAATGTGAATTGTATTAAATTACCTTCATCATGCATTAGCAAACAGTGTCATACCAACCTAATAAATAGTAAGCCATAAAAAATCTAATAATAATAATAATAATAATGATGATAACAATTTTAACTAATTACTTTCTCTTACCCATAAGGTAGAGAAAGTATTGTTTTTGTGTCAAATTTTCGAACGCGAGTTTTTGTTATATTTGCATGTTCTGAGATCCCTTGAATACGAAAATCATGTTTTTAGCAAATGGTCTGTGTGTATGTGTGTGTGTATGTTTGTGTGTATGTCTGTGTGTCTGTGTGTATGTCTGTGTGTCTGTGTGTATGTCTGTGTGTATGTCTGTTATCACCATATCTCAAGAACAAATTATGGCAGAAAGTTCAAACTTGGTATTCTAAATGTGTATCATATAGGGATGCTACAGTAAGCTTTTCGTTAAGATCAAGCAAATGGTTCGTGTACAGGGACAATCAAGAGAATTCTAATACATTACGTCTATAGGGGAAATTGCAGGTAAGTAGAGTTTAACGTCTGTAGACTGCACTAAACCAAATGAAACGAATATATATTTTTTGTAATAGAGATAGAATTTTCATGATGGGTATCTTTCAAAAGAGCTCGCCAATAGCTATAAAATGAATGGTTGAACCATCGATCTGCGATGATTTAAAACAAAATTATCGATTTTTTTTTTTTTTTTTAAATATTGAGAATAAAATGGACTTTTTTTGGATATTTAGTGTTATACTACTTCTCTAATATGGAAATCATGTGCATTATCATAAAAGATAATTTTTTTAATAATAATTTTAATAAATTATTTTTTTAAAAACAGAATTATTTTTTAATAATCGAATTAGATTTTATATAAATCTAGGTGCATTAATGAAACGGGGGGTTGAGGGGGGCGGTAGCCCCCCCTCACACAGAATTAATTATCATATAAAACTCTTCCGAAGCCTAATTTGAATTGTTTAACATAGGTTTACATAACATCGTTATCTTACCTTTTAATCTCCAACCTGTATTTATATTATTAAATTTCAGGGTAAGAGAAAGTCGTGTGAGTGACACACGAGATTATTTTTATTTAATTTTGCTTAAATCGATATTAGTTTATAGCAATTAAATAAAATTAGCGATTAAAAACACTTGTTTATTACTAAACTTTATAACATTATTTTGATTCCAAGCAAATTATATATGTATAAAATTTCTCATTGAATGAAAGTGCACTGAATAACAAATTATCATCCATGTCGAATTGAACCTTTTTTAGAAAGCCTAGTTTCAATTAAATTAAAAGTGATAAATAGTCAAAAATATTTTGGTCTTATATGCCTAATTTGCTAAATTATAAGATTCCTCCGATTTACTCACTAATAAATCACCATGAAGTGTCTTAAGAGCTAAATGAATAAAAAAGGAAAAAGTCGACCTTGACAATGCATGACTCAAAACGATGTTATCTATTGTGCAACACCGAAAAGCCAAATCAAAATACACACACACGCTCAAAAAAAAAAAAAACACCACCTTCGATCAATAAGTCAGATTTCTTTGTCACGTTCAAGCCATTGCTTGCGCTTTAAAAAAGCTTTTGTTTAAAGCTAGATTGTTGCTGCCAACTAGATTTCCATCAACGAAACATTTCCGGCAATTAGACATACGGTTTGCGACTGTTATTGGATGGCTGGTGTTTTGTGGTCTAAATAATGTTGCAATGACTTACTGGAATAGTTTCCGGCGGATGGGACACTTTTGGAAGATTAGCATTCTTTTGTATTCGAAAACCATGTTTGCACCATGCAGTGGGGGTCCCCGTTAGATATTGACGGACATTGCATAATTGAGTTAGTTTATAAAAATTCTAGATCTATGATTTGGAGGCTTGATTATTGTCTACTTGACCTTGAAGACAGAGCTTTGAAGCATGAATTATGAAAAGATTTGATAATGACATAACTAATATGGAAATTCTTTGAAACTGTATGTCACATCCTGCAATTTCTTAAGGACATTTTATATGTGACCCGTATTTTACGATTGTTTAAAAATAAATATATGCTCTTTAAAAAACGAGATTAATATATTACCTTCTACGTTTTAATTTGCTAATTTTAAATTTTCAAAAAGTCATTTACTAAAAAAAAAAAAAAAAAAAAAGTGCTTTCAGCACCGGTATTTTTATCTATTTATTTATTATTATTGTTGATGCTGTAGCAATTATAGAATTGAATGTGTTTTTTTTTTTTTTTTTTTTTCATAAAATTACTGATTTACTCAAATTTTGTAATAATAATAATGATAATAATAATAGCAATAATAATAACATAAGAAAAATCACTTTGATCATCATTAGCATATCAAAACATTCTTTTTAGGTATATAACATTTTTTTTTTTTTAAATATTTATTTTCTTTTTAACATTTCCTAATAAAATTGAAAAGTGTTTACGACTACGAATCGTCTGTCCGCTTTGAAATTAAAATATGCTTTCATGATCTCGATTGGAAACGCTGTGAAAAGCATTTCCAGTTTGTGAACAGGAACTGAAAAAAAGTCTTTGTGAAGTATCTTTTAAAGCCTATATTAATATCTTTAAACTACACAATACTTAACGTAAATAATATTTTATTCAGATGCACAAAGCACATTTTCTATATAATTTGATATAATTAATATTCATATTAGATTTCCAAGGATAAACAAAATTATTCAGTTACATTATGGGGTATAAAAAAAAATGTTTCGAAGTGTTGTTTCAGTTTCATTATGCATTTTTAACGCTTTCCAAGAAAGTTAAAAAGTGTTAGTAAAAACTGTTTATTGCAGATTATATATTTTTTAAGAAAGTTGTACATGTCTCACTGTTTTGTGTACAAAGACTACATAATTCATTTATATTCGGATGTACAACTATTTAATAGAGGTATTTGTTTTGAACACATTTCAATATATTTATACTGAGCTAAATAAAACTAAATTAACTTCAATTTTTCTCTTGTAACAAAATTTGTTACAGAATAATTAATATGGTATTATTAACATTAATGATTCGCTTACATGGCCATATAAAGCCAGGAATTTGGATTCTTTACGGTAAACTTTTAGAGGTGTTATTTTTAAATTATATTGTTCATTTATTACATTTCACAACGACGTTGAGAAGTATTTAAGAATTATTATTTCTGAAATAACTGGTAAATGCAGTTTAAAAGTATTTTACAATCAATGAGAATTGCACTTTTTTTTTACTTTAAAAAAAGTTAAAACTAGTATTATTTAAGATGTAAACTTCTTTGAAAGTCTACAATAAAAGTATTTATTAAAAAATAATAATAATAATAATAATTTCACTTAAGTTTACTCTGGTATATTATAACATAATAAAGTATGAATATAATTGGTATTTTACATATTGTGATATAAGGTAAAAATTATAAGACCGTGCTAAATATTTTTTTAGTACTTTTTAAGACACAGACTCTTTATTTAAAATTTTACAATTCATTATTTAGTAATTTGTATCTTATTAAAGATTCATCCTTTACAATTCATGAAAATATCTACTCTCCCGTATTTTGTATATAGAAAAAGGCAAGTGCAATAAAATAAGAAGGTTGCCATTGAATACTTAAAAATTAGATTCAGTTTCTGTTGCGAGAAAATAAAACACTCTTCGTACATCAGAAGTGATACTGCAGAAAAAATAGCAGTTACAAAGGAAAAAAAATGGCAGTCTATTGACTTCCACGGAAGACAGCCTTGGAGACTTGGCGACAAAATTCGGTGAGAAATGGTAGTTTAAGTCGGCCAAAATCTGAAAGCTCTATCATTAATAGTAGCCTAGTTTCTGAAATTTTCCTGAGATCGCTAAACGTTTCTTTCAACAAACAATCTCTAATCTTCAACCTGTCATTTCCGAGATTATAAAACGACAGGGACTACTCCTGAAGCAGTTCAGTTTCTGTCTAGATTTCTAGCTTTGTGTAAAAAAAAAAACTGCGTGATAAGTTGTTGAACATCGCTCCTGGGCAAGCGATATTCCTGATCTGTTGAGCATATAACGCATTTTAATTGTCTTTTGTAGTACGAGTGGTGATAGTTGCATTGAATTGTTCCAATAATATCCATTGAAAAAAATGCACTCATCGTCTAGAACCTGAGTGCTTATTTACGATTTATTTTTGGCATGCAAGAAAATCGATATTTTAATAACAATATGTAGATAACTTCTAAGATAAAATGGGGCGTACCTTTTTATGAAAACATTTATAAATCAATACAGTACTTCTTTTTCTTGCATCATATAGAATTAAGTCACTACCACAATAAAGATATTAGTTTTCTAACTGTACATTTTGCATAGTTATATTTACACTTTTCAGAACTATTTTCAATTTTGGGGATTGGAGGGGAGTGAAATGGAATGAAGTGGGTTTGACATCGTACTAACACTAAGCTTTTAAAATTGACGACGATCTGGGATTCACTCCTGGGGTTGGTTCGGAGACATAGCATCACAATTTTGAACCTCTGAGGAAAATAGGGCTTAACCGCTTTGGTAACCCCCAGAGGTGTTAATTTTTTTCAGTTTTGGATCCCCAGAGTTGTCATTTGCAATCAGAATGTTTGTTATCCGCGAAATCGTAAACATTAAAAATAGTTTATGTATGTTTTCCGATAATATATAACACCAGATTATTATGTTATAGTGTCATGCAAAATGTTTGTTATTTGTCACCATATTGAAGTAGAAGTTGAGTTACAGCTGTTGATTTTCTCTCTAGTTCAAAAATTTGTATAAACAAGCAAATAAGATAACTTGTTTTTATCAATAACTGTATTTTTATTTCCCGAAAATATCAAGATTGAGTTTCAGGTTCTCTACTTTCAATTCTTGAAATTTACCAATGTTACATCGTCCCTTAGTTATTCGCAGGGATGGAACACGGGCGCAGAATTCATACCACTATCAATGTAAGAAAATTTTCTACTTCTTAAATCGACGATATTATAGACAGAGAAATTTCTTAGACACATTCCGGTATGAATTCTGCGCCCGTGTTCCATCCCTGTATTCGGTTTGCTCCTTTTCGTAGTATTATTTATTTTTTATTACATTTACGCTTAAGAAGTTTATAGAACTTTTATTTTAAAAACAAGAAATTCAAATATCTCAAGACTTTTTATTCAATTTTTTTCAAAATCTTTTAATCACTTTCAGAATTTCTAATGTTTAAAACGTAAGCTATTCTAAATCTAAATTAAAAGAGATGAGTTCACCAAAATAGATACACAGGAAATTACTTATTGTTTGATGTGACCGAAGAAATTACTTTTTTAAGATGAGATTTTCAGAGTTTGGAGGCCGCAATTACAGCAAAACAATAGAAATCAAGGATTTCTCTTAAAAGAGGATTACATTAGAAATATCTTGGCCTAGAAGTGCGTTAAGCAGAGTATAAAACTTATTTACTCTGAAATTGCATTCTGAACATACTACTGAAAATTTATTATCACTTTCTCAAACAAACTTAGGAAATATTCGATGAATTTTTAAGTATTATATTTGTTGTATAAACCTTATAGTAAATATATAAATGCATATAAAACAAAAGATATTTGTATAATTTTCTTTATAAACGAATTAGACAATAATGGGGTATAAAATAAGAACAGAAGCGAAAATATTGGAAAAAATACCAAAGAATAAAAAAAGAATAATTTCAACATAAACTTCCCTTCTTTTAAGACAATTAAAACATGATTTAAAATTGCTTAAAGTCCGATTCAATATAGAGGTTTTTTGATGTAAGTTCGGAAATGCACTTGTTTTTTTACTTTCTCTTACCCATAAGGTAGAGAAAGTATTGTTTTTGGGTCAAATTTTCGAACGCGAGATTTTGTTATATTTACACATTTTGAGGTCCCCTGAGTACGAAAATCATGTTTCTAGCAAATGGTCTGTGTGTATGTCTGTGTGTCTGTATGTCTGTGTGTCTGTGTGTCTGTATGTCTGTGTGTCTGTCTGTTATCAGCATATCTCAAAAACAAATTATGGCAGAAAGTTCAAACTTGGTATTCTAAATGTGTATCATATAGAGATGCTACAGTAAGCTTTTCGTTAAGATCAAGCAAATGGTTCGTGTACAGGGACAATCAAGAGAATTCTAATACATTACGTCTATGGGGGAAATTGCAGGAAAGTAGAGTTTAACGTCTATAGACTGCACTAAACTAAATGAAACGAATATATATATATTGTAATAGAGATAGCTAACTGGGAAAAAAACAATTGTTTAAGCAGGAGCCTCGCCTCCCCCCTGGGGGGGAAGTCCCCCCTCGAGAGGAGTAATTTTTCATGATGGGTATCTTTCAAAAGAGCTCGCAAATACCTTTAAAACGAATGGTTGAACCATCGATCTGCGATAATTTAAAACAAATTTATCGATTTTTTTTTACTTTTAACGAAAAAAAAACTTAGAAAAAAAAAATCGTACAATTTTTTTTTTTTTTTTTTTTTTAAATATTGAGAATAAAATGGACTTTTTTGGATATTTCGTGTTATACTACTTCTCTAATATGGAAATCGTCTGCCTTAAAAAGAGAATTATTTTTTAATAACCGAATTAACTTCTATATAAATTTAGGTGCATTAATGAAACGGGGGGTTGAGGGGGGCGGTAGCCCCCCTCACACAGAACTAATTATCATATAAAACTCTTCAGAAGCCTAATATGAATTGTTTAACACAGGTTTACATAACAGTACTCGTTATCTTGTCTATTAATCTGCAAGCTGTATTTATAGTATTAAATTTCAGGGTAAGAGAAAGTCGTGTGAGTGACACACCAGATTATTTTTATACCGACACTGAAATTTTATTTGCTTTTTCTTACTTACGTTTAATATAATCTGCATAAAAGACATTTTTAAAATTCTTTTCAACAAAATTATCTTTTTCCTTTTTTTTTTTTTCTTTCTTTCTTTTTCTTCTTCTTCTTCTTCTTTTTTTTTTTTTTTTTTTTTGTTAATGATGTGAAATTTTCTGTAAAGAAATATAGTTCACTTTAACACACATTAAAGCCAAATGAATTTGCATACGTTTTGGTGTCCAATCATTGTTCTTGGTTACCTATCCTTCATCAGACATCCTTGAAGGGATTCAAGTCTTTTGTTAATCAAAATATTCAACTCTTCATTCTGCTTACTTCCAGGTAAAGGCTTTTGTTTCTCGTTGCTAAAATATGAAGCGTTTATTACCTATCAACATAACCGTGAAGAGTAAAACTGTTTTCCAGCGGCTCTTATGTTCTTCTCAATAAGGAAATCTAAACTTTCTGGAATATGTAAGCATCCGTAACCGTTTTGCAAGGAATTCGCTTCGCATAACTGAGTCAACTTTTTTCTAGACATTGAAAAGTATAAGGTTAAATTGCTCTAAATCCGTATCGATTTCACGTGTTTGATGAAAGGTTTTGTTTGGTTTTTAAAATGATTACGGTAATTTCACCATTTTTTTTTTTTTTTTTTTTTTTTTTAAATTGGTGATTTAAGTGCTTTATGAATCTTAATTAAGTTAATATAAAGAAAAAAGAGAAAGAAAAACATTCTCAGATGAGAAAAATGCTTGTCACCAATTAATTTAATATAAATTTAACTTAATTCATCAATTGAAATGAAATGATGAAATTAACTTAGTTCATCAATTAAGCAAATATGAATAAAAAAGAGAGAAAGAAAAACATTCTCAGATGACAAAAAGTTTCGTAACAATAATGACTTTTTTCAATGAATTTTTTAATTACGATATTAGAAAGGTAATGTAATAAATACCCAATCGATAATAAATAATCTTTGTGATAGTCATATTTACGAGATTGTTAATTGTATAAAAATAGTTAAAGAAAAAATTACTATCAGTATAGAGGCTGTTTGCACATTTTTTAGACGATTTTGATGGAGTGTACTGAAGCAATTTCACTCATATTTCGTGTTTTATTTGTTCAGTTTGATAGCCCTTGTTCTTAACTATCATTCTACATCGTAATTTCTATGATAATAATGCTTTTTATAATATCGGAAGAGGTATATTTTTCTACTCCTCTTGAACGGCTTTCCAAAGTCCACAAAGCGTTGTAGGTCGGTGTTTGGATAATGTTGATTTTAAGAGTCGAAAAACACAAAAATCCAACAGTGATACATCAAGAGATTTAGCAGGAATATCAGTGAAGGGTATGGTTTTAATTCCCGTTTTTTGTTCCATTTTTTTCTAGAAAAGCAATTGCGGATTGCAATGTGTGGCTGCTTGTTTTGTCTTCATACAGTTCAACGGATTGATAGCATTGTGGATAAAGATCTGGATTTTCATTTTTAAAAATTGGAAAAATATGTTCTTGATAGTATTTAGAGCTGATTTTGACATTTTTGTCACATTTTTTTTGCTTTTATCTTGCGCTTGTATGAAAAACAGTGGCAATTATAAATCTTTTAGAAAAACTTCCTTTTGATGCTTTGAACCATGCAGCAAAAAAATTTTTCTCCACTTTTGTGATAATAAATTGAACCTTTTTTATTGCAACCACTTAAATAGACCCAAGATTCATCTATTGTTGCGACATTTTTCCATTTTTCTCCAGATAAATGCTTTTCATAAAGATTTCACTAAAAACTCTCTTTGGAAAGAGCGGAAACCTATCCTTCCATCCACTGCCTTTTTAAAAGCGCATTTTTGCATCTAAACAAAAATTCTAAATATCAGAAGATAAATAAAACTTCCAAAAATATAACTGTTGTGAAAATAAAATTCTCCATGCAAACGATTTTTTCTTACTGCGAAATAAAATCGTCTAAAAAATGTGCGAACAGCCTCTGTAGTAGTTATTACAATAATTATATTTTAAATTTTTTATTAAAACAATAGTACCGTAAATTCTGGTGTATAATCCACAGATAAGACGTATCATTTCTTCACCAGAAATTTTATTTAACAAAAAAAATGTATATTTTTTTCGAAGAAACATCTCGTACAAATAAAACTCTATTTGCCAACTAAAATTTCTGGTGCAAAACTTGCTTATATCACCTGCGGATTATACGCCGGAAATTAAGGATTATTCTTTTAGATATGATATGGTGTCAGTTCTAGTGAGATTTTAAATTTAAAATGTTAATTGCATTTATGCAAAAGCTGAATATTCACACAATATCATTTAATTAGACAAGTAACAATGTTTCTATTTTATGAAAGTTTAACAATCATTTAACATGATGGATCTTCTGAAATTTGAAGGTCTACATGGATATATTTTAAAAAAGTTTTGAAATAAATGAAGTTTCTGTCGTCTAATTTTACACATATTTTTAAAATATGTATGAACGCGTTGTCTCAAAATGTTTGCATCACTTTTTTAAAATATGAATATTTTCAATTTATTGTATGGTGATTTAAAGTGAATATAAACTAGATAAGATCAGACATATCATAAAATAATGGAAAATGTTAACTTTAACTACTATATACAATAGGTACATTTTATACGCAATGTTCTCTTCTAAATAAACTGAGAATTGAAAGTATCGACCGCATATATTTTATTATCATATATTCGGTAAACTTTATTCTTTATTTTTAATTTTATCATAAAAGACATTTCAAGAATATTTGAAATAACATTTGGAAGACATGTTGCAAAAAACCTCTTTTTATAATATTTTTATAAGAAAGCATTTTTAGTTTAATAAAAAGAAACATTTTTATGTTTTATGAAAAATAGAAATTTTTGCTAAAATGCTAGCTGTATTGCAGCATGTGTTTAAAAAATACATACTATACATTTATATTTCTTTTTTCTATTGTCATATATAAGACTAATTTACAAATAAAAATTTCGTTAACCCGATGGTTTCACACAGTTATAAAACTTTTCTTGGAAAAGTGCTTAATTTTCTTCTAAATTGAAGAAATTCCAATATATCTGACAAAAAAAGAAAAAAAAAAAAAAGATGAAGAAGAAGAAAGAATGAAAGAAAGAAAAAGGGAAAAAGGAAAAGGAAATTTTTCGATTTACGTTTGTGTGTACGAGATATTGTATTTTGCTAATCAAGATGCAAATTATTAATATTATTTAGCAGCAGATATTATGATTTATTATTGGTGCAGATACATTTTTTCCGAAAAAGGATAAAGAATAATATATATGTTTAAGAAATTCTATTTAGTAGTTTATAAATTACATGAAATAAATTCGAAGCTGCAAATACTGTACAGCAATTGAAATGCTAAATTAAAATTAAGAGGTTTCAAATTGCATTACTATTAAATATACTAAAAAAATTACTGTAACTATTAAAAACATCTTATTTATGGAAATCTTGAAATATTTTCGAGAAGAAACGATATGAAATGAATATTATTTCGAAATTAGAGAAATTTACAAGCATTGAAAAATATTTTGCTGTGCGAACAAAATTTACAAAAAAAAAAAAAAAAAAAAAAACTAAAATAGATTATATTAGAATAATTATATATTTTATTAAATAAAAATTAGTTTTGACTGAAATTTGTACGTTAAATTTAAAGGAATAAATAATGTGAAATTTGAATGCAAGGACAAACGTCCTCTTGTATATGTAATATATTTAATAATTTAGTTTAATAATTTTGTGATCAGTTAATTGCAGTACATGCAAATAACTCAACTTGTTATACAAAACACGCTGTAACCGCAAGTTGTAAGTATGTTTACATGTGAGCTTGCTTGCACGTTTACAGTAAGTATGCGACCGGCATTGAAGTCTTTTTAATAAATATTTCATCTTACCATAATGGGAGTAATTTCTCAGTATTAATATGTATATTACTTCAAGTATATTATATTGGCGACGAGTAATCTGAACTCACTTGATTTGAACTTTCATTTGCATTGACGTGTTACGTTACCTACTATAATGAGTAAGCTAGGCCTAATTGGCACATTGCATTCATTTGATGTAGAACAAGATGATTTCAATTTATATATTGAACAACTTGAACATTTTTTTCTTGCTAACGATGTGGAAGACAAGAAGAAAGTATCGGTGTTCATCTCAGCAATTGGTTCACATGCGTATAAACTTCTTCGAAATTTACTACTTCCAAAAGTGCCGAGCGAGTGCACATATGACGAGTTAAAAATCACACTTAAGCAACATTTTAAACCTGCACCAATCATCATTGCTGAACGTTTTCGCTTTCATCGACGAAATCAAACAGCTGGAGAGTCTGTTTCCAAGTATTTAGTGGAATTGAGACGGCTGGCTTCTACATGTGATTTTGGTGCATTCCTTGATGAAGCATTAAGGGATCGTTTTGTTTGTGGATTAAATAATGAAAATATTCAGAAAAGACTCCTGGCGAAGAAAGATCTGAAGCTATCAGATGCGGTGGAAACAGCGATGGCTATCGAAATCGATGAAAATGATGCAGCTAATATGAAGACACTTACTCCTGTTGTCAACAAAATTCGACAGAGCTCCTCAACTGCTGCAAAGAAAAACTATCAACCTATGAAAATTTCGAAATGTTTCCGATGTGGAGCTGCTCATGATCCTGCTAAATGCAAGTATAAAAATGCAAAATGCCATGCTTGTGGAAAAGGTGGGCATATATCTCCAGTGTGCATGAGCAAAAACAAGGCGCCATTGCCAGTGTGCATGAGCAAAAACAAAGCCTCGTCAGCAAAAAAGGTGGAAATGGTTGAGTATGACTCTGAGGCTTCTCTCTTTGCTGTGAAATCCATAAACCAAGTCTCAAGCAAGAAAAAGTATGTAATTTCTGTGATTGCAAATGGTAAACCATTGAACATGGAACTTGATACTGCAGCTGATGTCTCCATTGCATCAGAAATATGGGTGAAGAATAATTTACCCAAAACTGAAATATTGTCTTCAGCTACCAAATTAAAAGATTACAATGAAAAAAAAATCCCAGTAGTAGGTGAAATCCTTGCTGAAGTACAGTGTAACAACCAGTGTCATAACTTACCATTAATTATTGTTAAAGGTGATCGACCAGCCCTTTTTGGAAAAAATTGGTTATGTGTGTTCAAGCTAAATTGGAATGATATATTTTCAGTGTCCTCAAATTGTGTAGACAGTGTTGAAGCACTCAAGAAAAAGTATTGTGATGTTTTCAAGGTAAGTGATCAGCCAATTAAACATTTTAAAGCTGTCCTTAAAATGAAAGAAAATTGTCAACCTGTTTTCTGTAAAGCTAGGCCTGTACCATATGCTTTAAAAAAATCTGTTTCTGATGAAATTAAACGATTAGTAAATAATAACATATGGCAGTTAGTTGAACATTCTAAATGGGCAACACCTGTTGTTGTTGTTCCGAAAAAGAACAATTCTGTCAGATTATGTGGTGATTTCAAAATAACTGTAAACAAGTCCCTTGACCCGAATCAATATCCTTTGCCCACACAGCAAGATCTCTTTGCTACCTTGAGAGGAGGAAAATATTTTAGTAAACTAGACCTCTCACAAGCATACCAACAAATCGAATTGGATGCTGATTCTCAAGAGTTATTAACTTTAAATACATTCATGGGTTTGGTTCGACCAAGCAGATTGATGTATGGTATATCAGCAGCTGCTGCAATCTTTCAGTCGATAATGGAACAAATTTTACAAGGCATTCCAAATGTGATATGCTTCCAGGATGATATTCTAATCTCATCAGCTACTGAAGATGAGCATTTTTCTACTTTAGAGACTGTGATGGCAAGATTGCAAAAATACAATGCAAAATTAAATGCTGACAAATGTAAATTCTTTAAGAGTAATGTTGAATTCTTAGGTCATATTATTGACAAAGATGGTATTCACCCCATCCAAGAGAAGCTAGAGGCTATTAGTAATATAAAAACCCCTGAAAATGTCTCTCAACTTAAATCCTTTTTAGGACTACTAAACTACTATTCAAAATTTATTAAGAACTCATCAACTTTGTTATCTCCTCTGTATAATCTGTTGAACAAAAATGTCTCATGGACATGGTCTGAGGAATGTAATGATGTCTTTGAGCAATGTAAACATCTTCTAACATCTGATGCTGTATTGGCCCATTATGATGAAAATCTTCCTTTACAAGTATCTTGTGATGCTTCGCCTGTTGGCTTAGGTGCAGTTTTATCACACATTGTAAATGGTGATGAAAAACCTGTAGCATATGCCTCTAGAACATTATCTAAGGCTGAAATGAACTATTCACAAACCGAAAAGGAGGCCTTGGCAATAATTTTTGCTTGCAAAAAGTTTCACCAATATATATTTGGAAGGAACTTTATGTTATACACGGATCATCAACCTTTAGTTACCATCTTTTCGCCCACTAAGGCAGTAACCATGGCTGCTGCTCGCTTACAGAGATGGGCATTGCTATTATCCTCATACAACTATACAATTAAATATAAAAAAGTTAGTGCACATCAGAATGCTGATTCCCTGTCAAGATTACCTAGTGAAGATCAAAATAAAGACCTGTACCCATTAGATATTTATAAAATTTCCCATCTGTCAGAATTACCAGTAACTTCTGTTGACATCGCCAGTGCATCAAGAAGTGATAAAATTTTGGGAGTAATAATTAAATATGTTCAAAATGGTTTTCCATCTAAAAATGAGAATCCTGATCTTAAGCCTTATTTCAGCAGAAAGGATGAATTATCAGTTGATAATAATTGTCTATTATGGGGCATGAGGGTAATAATCCCTAATGTTTATAGAAAGCACTTGCTTGAACTGCTTCATGATACTCACCCTGGAATTGTGAAAATGAAAGCAGTTGCTAGAAGTCATTTCTGGTGGCCCAATTTAGACCATGACATAGAAGACATGTCTGCGAATTGCGAAGCTTGCCAAGTTACAGCTAAGTCTCCTCCTGTCACACCACTACAATCATGGGTCTGGCCTAAGGCACCATGGGACCGAATTCACTTAGATTTTGCCCAGAAAGACCAAAATAATTACTTTATAGTAGTAGACAGCTATTCAAAGTGGTTGGAGGTAGCAAAAATGTCATCTACAACAGCAGGAAGCACCATAGCTGTATTGCAACAACTGTTTGCTAGATATGGACTACCTCTAGAAGTTGTTTCAGACAATGGACCCCAGTTTGTTTCGGATGAATTTGCAGCTTTTCTAAAATCCTGTGGAGTTTTACAGACACTCATTCCAGCATACCATCCCCAATCAAATGGTCAAGCTGAACGCACTATACAGACTTTTAAACAGTCACTTAGAAAGATGCAATTAGACTCTAATGATGGTAGTACAGTTACCGCCAAGGTGAATAGATTCTTGCACAATTATAGATCCTCACCTCATTCTACAACTGGTTTGTCCCCAGCAGAGCTGTTCCTTGGTCGTCCTATTAGAACTGTCTTGGAGTTGCTACATCCATGTACAGCAAGGCATGTTGAAAAAAAACAAAGATGTCAAAAACAATACTTTGACAGATCTCATACCAGCAACAAGGATTTATCCGTTGGTCAGGATGTTTGGGTAAAATCCCACAGGAATCCTTCAAACAAATGGATTTATGGCAGACTAATTAAACCAAAAGGTTCAAAGACTTGGCTGATTGAAATAAACAACAAGAAGTATTTAGCACACATTGATCAAATTCGCCCTGCTAGCCCGTCAATCTCTGAACGCAGAGATGTTTCCATTCCTGTGGATTTTCCTATTTCATCTCAAGCTTCCAAACAACCAACTTCCATCACTTCGTCAAATACAGAACCCCAACATGAACTGTCCTCCACTCCTGAAACCCAACAGTCTGCAGTTCTTCCTACTGAAGAATCGGAGAATACTGAAGAAACCCAAGTTACAACTGTCACAAACAGACGCTACCCATCACGAATTAGGAAAAAACCAGAAAGACTTGGTCTTTAAAAACTTTTAATTAATGACTTTAATTTTTTTTAAAAGGGGTATTGTAATATATTTAATAATTTAGTTTAATAATTTTGTGATCAGTTAATTGCAGTACATGAAAATAACTCAACTTGTTATACAAAACACGCTGTAACCGCAAGTCGTAAGTATGTTTACATGTGAGCTTGCTTGCACGTTTGCAGTAAGTATGCGACCGGCATTGAAGTCTTTTTAATAAATATTTCATCTTACCATAATGGGAGTAATTTCTCAGTATTAATATGTATATTACTTCAAGTATATTATAGTATACAAAAGAGTCCTTGCATATTTATAGATAAGAAAAGAATGTTAAATTACCTTAATATATTTAATAGAATTTTCTTTGAAAATGTTGAATATAAAGAGAGTACTTCAATAACTATTAAGAAAAATAATAAGAATTTTTTTTGGCTGTACGTGGATTTTAATACACCTGTTTTAGGTAATTTGTAGGCATAGAATTGCAATATTTTGTGGAATAAAAAGTAAGTGCCTGCAATATTTCAGATCATTATCAAGCGTCCTGTTAAAAACATTCGAGTAAGAATGAAATAATAAGTTATAATTAATTAAAACAAGTAATATACATAATAAATAAATAAATAAATAAATAAATAAATGCAGAACCAAAGCATCAGAAGAAAGCATCAAAATTTGAATATTTTTAAGATTATGTGCTTTTTTTTTTTCCAAGGGAATCTATGATATATATTTTTTTTAATCAATGACTATGAAATCAACATTAACGAATTTTGTGTAAATCACTGCTATGAAAGTTTACTCTGAAAAATGAAATGTTTTCATGGGTTGACAGTTTTTTCTTTCATCTACGACTTATATACTTTCTTTGTCTATATCATTTATAAAAAACTAACTATTTTTAAAAGAATACAAAAGAAAATTGAAACTATACATATATAAATGTACGGCGTGAAATATCCCCCCCCCTTTTTTTTTTTTGTAATAAGCCTTATCGTCTGAATTAAATGTCAATAACTTTTTCATTAACATTTGATCTATTTTCTGTCGATATATGTACAAAAAAAAAAAAAAAAAAAAAAAAAAAAAATTGAAAGAATTTGAAATGTAACATGAACAATTTTTACGAGGCTTTCAATTGGTTATTGATATATTGTTTCAATTTGCTAATTGATATATTATTTCAGATTATTTCTTTTATCAGGTTATCAAGAACACAGACATCACGCATTAAAAAATCTTGTAATCTTTATTTATGGTATTCCTATAAATAAGCTATTAATTTCTCTTATAACTATTATTTAGCATTTATTTATCAAGTTAAATTTTTTATTCTGATTCTGAAATAATAACAATAATAATAATAATAATAATAATAATAAAACATTTGATTTTTTGAAATATCTTTTATATTATACAAGAATATTTAACCCTTAAATGCCGTGCGTTGCTTTCGGCAACATACCAAATTTTGTCTTCTAAAGTATTAGTAGAATAATATTGAAGCTCTAATGCCTTATGCTTACCGATTGCCAACAAATTGCTTTTTAGCTGTAAACCATAGTTCAAATCATGTATGATTTTTTAAAGTATTTTTCTCGTGAATTATTTAATAGAGGTAAGAATAAAACATTTTTAAATTGATTTAAAAAATCAGGCATTTAAGGGTTAATTTTTTTCTTAATAATGGTAAATAAATAATAATAGCTAAACTGAAAATTTTATCTAAAAACTTTTCCCCGTATTCCTTTTAGTTCATGATGTCTGTATAATGAAACCATACATTTTTATCTCCAAGTCTATTTAACATTTACTGAAATAACAAAACAATTCCCTTATCTACAGTTTTGTATTCAAAATAATTACTCTCTGTATTTAGATAAATGGGAGCTTCTTTTATTAAAATTCTTAATATTCGTGAGTATGTGAAGCATGCATCCGTAAATTTGCTTTATGACTGTCACTTCCTATTGCATAACCAGTCACTTCCACAAAAAGCTCCTCGTCACGTAATACCAGAAGACTTATTTTGAATATAAATCCCCAAGCGTTGGAGCAATTCCTTATAGAAACTTTAAGGTTTGTTCTGCCCTAGATGCGAAACATTCATTACGACGGACGCCATTGCGTGGTTGGAATTAGAGCAGAAAGTCCGTAGGAGCACTTTCTCTCACAAAAGTGAAAGTAGTGGAAGTGATATGTTATTTCCGAAAAGAAATCAAACTTGAACTCTTTTCCTTGGTCTGATTATTACAGGTGCATCAAGAGTGGGAGAAATTGAAGGTCAAAAAATGCCTTAGGCGTACGTTGCTAAAATCAGCTGTTTTCATGTTTTCAAAATGGTTCCGTAAACAAACAAACTTATAAACGTCAATGTTGTGAATTCCGGACTTGTGGTTTTTTGTTAAACGACTATACGCCCTTTACGTCTAATTCAGTTTTCAATTATGAATTACTTCTTATGTATATAATAAAAATATATTCTTTGCATTCAAGTTTCGATACTTTTTAAATTGTTAACAGCTTTTAAGAGAGGATTTACGCTAATGTAATTAGAAAGAAAACTTTTCTTCAAAACAAAAAGATTGAATTATGATTCACAATAATCGCATGTGTTTTTTTACGTTTATAATCTAACAAATCAATGCTTTGAAATATTTTATTAACATTTATCTTTATCTTTATCTTTATTTTATTTATTTATTTATAAACATCCAGATAGTCTGTATGAATGATCGTTCAATTGACCACGACCGTCGAGTTCACACTCACATTCTTAAACGTCCTAATACATTCTACACATATTATTATTGTATATATATTCGAAACGGAGAACTTAAAAATTGAAACATGAATCTAGTATCATTTAAAAAATATTAACTATTATTTTCTTATAGATTGACGAAATATTTAGAAAAAAAAAATCTTGTTATTTATTAACGAAGTTAAAAGATCTATTCTGTCTATCCCATCAAATTAATACTATTAATGAGATACCTATTTTCTAGATTAATAATTTTATAGTTGCTGCAGTTATTTCAATACGCTAATGAATGACTAAATTATATGATACTATTCCTCTTCTTTTGACTTATATCGTGACATAAAAACTTTTATTATTATTATTATTATTATTTTGACATACAATAATTTAAGAATTGCGAGAAAATAATTTTATCCTTAAAACGAATTAATACGAATTTCAAAAATTATTTCAATAATTAATATATATATATATATATATATATATATATATTATTAAGTATCAGATTTTTTCCCCTTTGACTTTTATATGATCATGATAATAATTATCAAACACAAATCAAGTTTTAATAAAAGAAAAATATAAAATAAATATGAAGTTCTATGATGATACTTATGTTGATTGCAAAATCAGTAAAGAAATAAAGAAAAGAAAAGAACTGAAAATTATTGATTATAAACTAAATAAGTAATCAAGAATCATCTTTGAATCTTTCATTGTCATATATAATAATCTTATACTAATTCAGAGCAAGCAATTTTTAATGATCAAGGGGACGACAGTCGCAATTTTTCCCCTGATTCTTCCACCAGTATATTTATATAATAGTTTTTTACTTAATTAATCTTGCAAACTTACTACTAAAATTTCCGAAAGAAAATTACTGGTGGAAAAAAATTAAAAAATTTGGACTGTCGACACCCTGACGATGTAAAAATTTTAAGAAAAGGAAATTCGGTCAAACCAATGCTCTATTATTAAATTTACAATAATTCATGTTTATTAAAATTTAAATGAAGAGTTTATTTAGTTAAAATGCGTGTTTCCTTACATAAATTGATGAATTCAAACTTCTTTAAAACACATTATGCTGCAAAATGCTTTTTTAGACATTCATTAAAACAATGTCCATATATTATCATATTATTTTTATAAATTAATTTATTCAGTAGAAGGTAATAAATTTTGTAAATAAGATAAATGTATTTCAAGCTCAGTAAGCATTAAATTATTCTTCTGTATAATATCTAAAATCAGTGAACCATTAATTTTGAGAATCTCACTATTTGTGCCTTTTTCACGACTGATTATGTATCTTAGCCTTTTCCTATGTTTCTGAATAAATATGATCTTTGTTTTCAAAACTAAGCACCCATAGAAGAAAAGAAATAAATTAGGAGGTGGACAGATTTTAGGTCAAGTACAACATGTAGAGTGCTTTTTAAAGGCATTTTGTCAATGGATTAACAAGCACGAAAGAATTTTTTGGTCAACCAACCATTTCCCACATTAAAAAGTGTTATTGTTCAAAACAAATTACAATTGCGATAAAGACTGGTCATTTGTACGTAATGTTTTAGGGTCCTAGCAACGCCCATAATTCCGAACACATAAATATCTTGTTTTCTTTATTTTACAAAAAAGAAAACTTCCGTATTTCCGATTTAACGAAGAATGTTACATACTGCGTATTTAAATATTTAATGAGAGTTAAAGAAAACTTTCGTAATTTATTTCCGTAATAGTTGTTTCTAATTAAGTTTCCAAATACATAACATATTTTCTTTTTATCCAATTGTTTTATTGCGTTTTATAGTATATATCCGATTAAAAATGTAAATATTTGTGCTAATTATACATTGAATTTTTGAATTTTTTAAGAACTGACTTCAAAGAATTACTCTTATTTTCAGTTTTTCGTGCTATATTTGGGCTTTATTTCAGTTTTTTTTTAAAAATACATTAATAATAAATTTAACAGAAAATTCTCTCCATTTGAATTAAAAACTAACTCAGGGAATTATTGTTCAATAATATTTATTCATTGCGTATGAAATTTATTTTGTACATAAATTTTCAAAGTGAAAATTTTCCGGTGATAGTTTTTAAATTGAAACAAACATAATTATCTAGAAGATGTAATATAATAAGCAAAATACAAGGTATATTATTATAGTTATCAACTTTGTACTTTTTAGTTACCGTAAAATTTTAATAATTTTTTTTTTTTATTTTATTTATTCAGTGAAAACCGCTACCGTTCGCTAATAAAATAAAATAAATATTTCTATTAAGTTTTTACGTTAGCCAAAAAATGCTATGTTGGCAAATTATACTGTAAAGTACCGTAATTTCTGGTACATAATCCGCAGGTAAGATGTGTCATTTCTCAACTACAAATTTTATGTAACAGAGAAATCTCTACTTTTTCGAAGGAAGAGCTCGTACAAATATAAATTTATTCATCAATTGAAATTTCTGGTGCAAAATTGGATTATATAACCTGCGGATTATATACCAGAAATTACGGTAGTTTGAATACTTCAAAATAAACTTATAAAAATATGAAATAATAGGAAAAGACTTGATGTGTCGAGTATAGCCAGTTGACTGCACGAGGATCTTAGGCCTGGGTAGTATACCCTCCGTGAAAACCATTCTAAGAGGTTCTATTCAATATTTGAGTGAGTTTCGGAGAAAATTACAGAAAATACCGAAGCACCAAGCCGACAAGAAAGACCTGGGTTCCAACACAGTACCTTTCGTTTTTAAAACTCGCCCTAAAACTTTGCATTTCACCATTTTAGGGCGGTAGGATATATTTTATCCAACCTAATTTTAATTCTAAACTGCAAACATTCGTCCTGAAAATTTTTCAGAAAATTTAGTTTTTTTTAACCGTACAGGAAGAGCATAATTTATTTCTTCACTTCTAAAATTGTTCGTAAATTCTGGTGGCAATTGGTTTCAAATAAGCAAAATTAACTTGCCTGGTTCTGAAAGGGTTAAATTATTTTTTAAATTCGCATGACGTCTCAGACTAATTGAAATGATAATAAGTAGCTTGTCTTCGAAGAATATTTTTAAAAATATTGAATGGCTTAACAGACATGGAATGGAAATTGGTGGAAATTGGTGCATTTTGGATTTCCTTAGAGGGGTATGAAAGGAACATTTATTAGATGCCACAGAACCATTATGATGTTTTTTTCAATACATACATCTCATTGGCATTTGATGCAAAATGGGCAGTGAGAATAAGTGATATAATTTAAGATATTTCTTGGCATTCATGAGCATCCATATCTTAAAATTTCTACAAGGAAAATATATTTTCTCAATTATATATATCTATATATATATTCAAGAAACGAAATTAAAATTTTATTTTATAAATGAATTATGTTTTTATAGCTAAATGAGCAAAGCCCAAGCGTGTAATTGTTTAAGTAAGCTTGTAAGAGGAAAAAAAGAAGCCTTAAAATTTATATAATAATATTCATGCAATAATTTTAATAAATTTTGAACTGCTGCTCTCTTCAAATGTAACAGCATTTAGAGCGATTTCTATATTAATTATTTAAGATAAAATCAATATTTTTAAGGTATTGTAATATAGACATAGCTGCCAATATTACTAATTTTTAAATCAGACTTTAACAACAGTAATTTTATTTATTTTAATTTGTTACATATATTTTCAACGAACAAATAAAATTAAATAAACTGAAAACATTTACACAAACTTTCCGGTATGAAGCCTTTGTTGAAAATAATGGAGACTTGGCTTGGCAATTACGTATAGGGCTTTTAGCAATCTCTTAATTGAATACCGCTTTATTTATATAACAAATTTCGTTTTTTTTTTTTTTTTTTTTTAAATTAAAGAAAGGCACCACAAACGATTACTGAAGTTTATTCTATTAAAAAAAAAAAAAAAAAAAAAAAAAAAAAAAAACTGGTATTAAAATAAGGGACAGCTAAAAGCCCTAGGAATGTGAATATAAAATACATAAGTGAAAATATAACAAAAGAAAATGAAAAAAAAAAAAACCGTGAACATTATTTGTGTAAATGTGTTAAAGAAACAAAGAAAAAGCATTTGAAAATTAAAATTTTAAGCTAATATCTTTTACGGTTCATAATTTTTCTTTTCTTTTTCTTTTTTTTTTTTTTTTTTTTTTTTTTTTTTGTTGTGGTAACTTTTTATAACAAATTTCAGTAATTTTTAATAAATACTTATTCTAAAATTGTTTAAAATTATAATTATTACACTAAACAAATTTCCATTTTACTATCTACTCACGTTGTAAAGATTAGATTTGAGAAAACTCTACGTAATAAATGTGAAATATTGCCTTTTTCTTTTTATGTTATAAAATCTTTTTGTAAAAAAATAGAACCGACTCCAAAAAGGAACTACTACTCAAACAACTAAAAATGAAAGAAATTTGGCAGAAAATGGAACTGTAGATTACGCCTAAAAGTATAAAATAATTTCCTTCGCCAAACAACCTATAACACTACAATTAATCATAACTTTTGAAGTCGGCGCAAAATTAAATAAAATTTAATTAGTTTTTAAAGGTTTGTCTTTAGATCGGTAGCAACAAATGCTGTTGTCTCGAATGATCCATTTTCGTGTTTCCTTTATTATTTTATCACTGTATACAATTGGTCCATTAGTAGCATCTACATAGAACAGTGAACAGTGAACATTCTTCACTTTGCGGTATTTATGTTTCTACGAAGTTAGATCATCCTTGATGGCTTTTGATTTTGGCGATAAAAACGTAAGGCAAAAATATACACGCAAGATGTATATTTTCATAATATATATTGTACGATGTGTTGTTTCATATTCTTGATTACTCTCTTGATATACCTTATTAAAATAATCATGATATCCCAAAGAAATTAAATATTTTTGCCAGATAATTTTGCGGTTTTTCGTTCACCAAGAACGTCAGATACCAGCATCTTCGCCAACTTTTGCTGCTTACGAAATCTTATTTGTTTTCTTGAATCAAAGTAGTTTTTGGCTGCGTTTTGCAGGTAACAATGGGAGACGTATATTTTGAATAGGATTTGATTTTTGTATTGAAATAAAGGTATCAATTTTTGTTTAATTTTGCGCCGACTTCAAAAGTTATGATTAATTGTAGTGTTATAGGTTGTTTGTCGAAGGAAATTATTTTATACTTTTAGGCGTAATCTACAGTTCCATTTTCTGCCAAATTTCTTTCATTTTTAGTTGTTTGAGTAGTAGTTCCTTTTTGGAGTCGGTTCTATTTTTTTACAAAAAGATTTTATTTTTCGCTTTTCAGTGAAAACTTATTTATATAGCAGAGCATCAGAAGACGTTCGACGGAAGATTCACAAATCACAACTGCCAAGAAAAGTGACATTACTCAAAAAAGGGTTTATGTCACTGAAAAATACATTAAATGCACCCAATGTGAACAAAAAAGTTACATCTCCATCTAGAAAGTTATCCACTCGAGAGACAGTTGTGCCAGTTTTATTCTAGTCAAGTTATTTTTAAGTTGATTTTTTTCAAATGCTGTATTTTTAAATTGTGTGACTTTTCTTGCCTTTATCGGATATGACCAAAAAGCTATCTATTGAACGAACATACGTTAAATTAAAAAGTCTTTAGAAATGTAAAGAAAGGATACGCTGTATTCGTAACCGAAAATTCTGTTAGGCATATATATTGAACTTTACAGTGAATACGTGTCGGTTTAAAAAGCCTATGCGTTAATCGATGTGACCGCTTACAATAACCATACTTTGAATTTTACATACCATAAATGTCACCCGCTACGCTACAACATATGCAATGTTTTTCAAGTGTGCACAAAATAGGAAATTGTGAACAAACAAATTCACGTTTTAAGCGTTCTGTTTTTAGCATTAATGTCTAAACTATCTTTACGTACTACATCGATGATGCTCTGCAATTTTATAATTCACTTTTTTCCCCTGTCTTGAAACGTTTCCGAGATAAGATCGCCAACTCCACTCTTTTCCACAAGGTGGCGCTTTAGGCGATTGAATTGCGTAGCACATGTCCACTTTACTGTACCTACATACCACTTTTATGACTATAGCTGCAGCACTTCAGCGGTTAAAAGAGTCGGGACTGACTTTTTTGGGCACCCTGTATTTTCTTTTGATCGTAAAGATCTTACAGTGGGACGTATTTCAGACCAACACCTTTACAATAAAACAAAAAGTATCAAAATCGGATCATCCGTTTAGAAGTTATGAACTAACAAACAAAAACAAAAACAAAAAAACATACGCTATGAATTGAGAACCTCCTCCCTTTTGAAGTCGGTTAATAAGAGCATTTTTTACGAAGTTATAAGTTTACAAACACCAACAACAACACATAGCAAGAATTAAGAACACCCTCCTTTCTGAAGTTGGTTGAAAACGACTTTGCGCTAATCGATGTGACCTTTTACAGTAACAGTACTTTGAACCACAGAGTATACGTGTCATCCGCTACGCTGTAAAGCGTGCAACGTAGTTCAAGTGTGCACCGTGTAGGAAATTGCGAACAAACAACTGCACGTTTTAAGCGTTCTATTTTTAGCAATAATGTCTAAAAACTGTCTTTTCGTAGTAAATCGATGATACTCTACAACTTCGTAATTAACTTTTCTCCCATCTTGAACCGTTTTTGAGATAGGAGCACTAATCCTGCTGTTTTTCACCAGATGGCGCTTTATTTTCTTTAGACTGTAAAAATGTTATAATTGGATCTACTTCAGACCAAGATCTCTACAACAAAGCAAAAGTATCAAGTAACCGTATTTTGAACTATATAGCGTATGTCTCACCAGCGCTATACATTGCTCTACGCTACAACGTGAGCAATGTAGCTCAAGTGTGCATAGTGTAAGAAATTGCGGACAAGAAAAGGCACGTTTTTAGCCTTGTACTTTTAGCATCAATGTCAAAACTATCTTTTCGTACTAAATCGATGCTGCTCTGCAATTTTATAATTCACTTTTTTCCCCTGTCTTGAACCGTTTCCGAGATAGAAACGCTAGCATGAATGTCTAAACTATCTTTTTGTACTAAATCGATGATAATCTTCAACTTTCTAATTCACTTTTTTTCTCTAGAACCGTGTCGAGATAGGAACACTAACTCCACTATTTTCCAGCAGGTGGCGCAGCAAGCGGTTTAACCTTGTACTGCAGGGCCAATTTACTATACTCACATACCATTTTTATCACTATAGTTGCAGCCGTTTAGCAGTCAAGAGAGTTGGGACTGATTTTTTTGGGCACCCTGTATTTTCTTTGATCGTAAAGATATTACAATGGGACCTATTGCAGACCAAGATCTTTTCAACAAAACAAAAAGTATCAAAATCGGAGCATCCGTTCAGAAGTTATGAGCTAACAAACATAAAAAAAACATACGGTTTGAATTGAGAACCTTCCTTCTTTTTTTGAAGTCGGTTAAAAATTATGATATAATTTCAGATGTAGCGTAGTCAGGATCTCAGACGTATTTAATTGATTAATAAACCATAAAAATAGTTTTACAAAAACAGGATAAAGCAGATGTCATCCGAGAGGAAATTTTATCCCGCCACCGTTTGCGGTTTTTTCTTTGCCGCAAGAACATAATCTTTAAAATTTCTTGTGTACGTGAGATCATCTCATAAAATATCAGAGCAATCGAAACAGAACTAAGGAGACCTCATAGGTTATATAAAAGTTAAACATGGATAAAAGATTTATATGAAATTTATTATTATAAGAACTATATGAAGTTTGAGGAAGGGATATACAAAGGGCATTCAATAAAATCTGAGAGTTATTTTTTTACGTAGTAGCAACAAACACCACGAAACTAAAAAATAGAAGTGCAGGCGATTTTTTCAAACTGTTAACTTTACGTTTATACAAAATTCTAAACGAAGCAGATGATTTTATTTTCCTATTTCCATGCTTGTATAAAGAACTGTTTTATTTGCCATACAAAAATGGTGATGAGTGATTCAAAGTTAAAAAACGAAATGCGTTGTGCCATAAATTTTTGCTACCGTTTGGGCAAAACAGCTCCTGAAACAGTTAGGTTAATGAAAGAAGCTTACAAAGACAAATGTTTTGGTGAGTCTACGATTTTTAGATGGCAAGGTGATTTAAAGAAAGCCGTTTGTCTGCAGAACTGGCTGCTAGGCCTGGGCGACCAAAAAGTGTTGTGAATGATCGAAATGTTAACACTGTGCGGGTAATCCTTCAAGAAAATCGGCGAATGACATGTGAGGAGATAGCGGCATCAACAAACATTTCGAAAACGTCAATATTTCGCATTCTACGCAACAATTTACAGCTTCGCTATGTTTGTTCCAGATGGGTCCCTCATCACCTTACTAAAGAACAAATGAAAACAAGAATTCACCAATGTTGTGAATGCAAACAGATGCTTCAAAATGATCCAAATCTCCTAAAGACTGTAATAACAGGTGATGAAACTTGGGTGCATCATTATGATCCCCCGCAACAAGTGTATGGAAACATACTGATTCCCCGCCTCCGAAAAAAATCTGACAAACCAAATCTGCTGGAAAGATCATGATGATTATTTCCTTTGATCATAAAGGTGTAATCTATCAGCATGCTGTGCCTCCAAAAACTACTGTGAATGGTGAATATTATGTTTCAGTTTTGAAAATTTTGCGACAACACATATCGAGAAAGCGTCATGAACTGGTAGGGAATTGAACATTACATCCCGATAACGCTCGCCCGCATGTCGCTACTTCTGTTCAGCAATATCTTAGTAAATGCAATATTAAAATCATGCCACATCCCCCTTACAGTCCAGATCTCGCACCATGCGATTTCTGGCTGTTTTCGATATTGAAGGAGAAGCTCCGTGGCAGAAAATTTAATACAGATTCTAAAGTTATTTCAGCAGTGGAGGGTTCTTTGAAGCAGCTTCCAGAAAAGGGCTTCTCTACTTGTTTTGAAAAGTGGGTTGAACGATGGGACCGTTGCATATCATCTGACGGAAGGTATTTTTAAAAAGAATGATGTATTTTTTGCTGTAAATATATTTCTTGATTTTTTATGATTTTACTCTCAGTTTTTATGGAATGCCCTTTGTAATATGTTACAATGTTTGTTTCCACTTCCAAGCCCATATTTCAAAAGTAAATAAAATATATTAAGTCATGGCTAGATTGATAGAAAATAAGGAATTTTATTGTATAAAGTATATTATAGAAATTTTTACATTTTGGACCCCCTCACTGGCTTTAAAAGAAAAAATATTTTTAATATGTTTATTTCTACCACCTACACTAAATATAATAAATATTAAGTAAATTATTTTTTTTATTTATGAGAAAGTAATAAAAGTCGATAATTTGGCTATATTTTTCTGATTACCTTAGACACATCCAAAAAGATGAACAGACAGATGATAAATAAAGATAAACAGTTGAAAACCGTATTCATTAAATCATTTTGAAAAATTAAATAAATATTCATTAAATCGTTTTAAAAAATTAAATAAATATTCATTAAATCATTTAAAAATAAATAAATAATAATAAATAAATGTTACTAAAAAGAATGAGAAGTATACAGTGATTTACAAAAGTTTAACACCACTCATAGAAAAATCAGATTTAATGGAATTCCGCAAAAATAACATACATATTTTACATATAAAAGAACAAAATAGACTGTACATGGTTATTTACTGTAATTAAAGTCAGTATTTTTTAGGACCTCCTTTGTTTTTAATAACTTGTGCAATCCTCTTAGGCATACTATAAATAAGAGACTTGCAGTAAGCTTTAGAAATGTCTGTGTGCCAGACATGCTTTATTGCTTCAACAAGTGCCGTAGCTATTTGCTTTTCGGCGACTTATTTTTCACAATACACCACAGATTCTCTATTGGATTCAAATATGGGCTGTTACCTGGCCAGTCAAGCACTTTGATTTTCTGTGCCCTCAGATATTTCTTTGCCCTGTGACACGGAGCCCCATCATGCATGAAAATTGAACATTTATGAACACGTATGTGAAGCTTTAACTTCTCCTCACGCAACAAATTAAGGTACCGCTTTTCGTTTATAGTGGATTTAGGTGGCACAAAATACAGACTAGCAGTACCGGTCACAGACATTGCACTTTTTCACCTTGAGCGGCGAACACTTGTAGCACGTGCAGAAAATTGCTGCACACTTGACTCATCCAAAAAGAAAACCCTAGTAAAAATTAAGGTTGGTTGGGTTTTACGTCGCACTAGTGCTGCACAGATGAGTATTGGCGACGGTCTGGGCCTCACCCCTAGAGATGGTCGGGAGACATGCCTTCGCAATTTTGATCCTCCACGGAAGGGATGTAAAAATTAAGGAAATTGTCGGCAATAGAACGAGCTAGATTTTAGGTATTTTCCAGAGTTGAAATTTTATAAGGCGTTCTTCCCGTGCCGCGTAACTAATTCGACGATTCAATTACTCGTATATCAATCACGTTGCAAAAGTTCTCTTTTGTGAAAACCCTTATAAACTCAGAAATCTGAGGAAATAAATAAAAATATGTTAGAGTTTTAAGCTTATAAGGGATTTTTCACAAAAAAGAAATTTTGCAACGTGATTGAAATAATTGGATCTTCAAATTAATTATGCGGCACGGAAAAACGCATTATGAAAAACCCCTCTTACTATTTAGTTGAGATTGAGCATTGATTTTTATAAAATTCTATACGAATCGAGGTTTCGAAGCTTATTGGTAATGACAAGACAATGAGTATGAGGTTGTTGATTGCCTGGAACTGTATCAGAAAATAACTTCGACAAGTGGCTGGACTAGTTCAACCCATTCGAGACGGCGAATCTTTTTGGAGACTGTCCCCAGAATCGAAAATTGAACATTATTCAGGAGTGACACAATCGACTAAAGGCACCTCTTGATTTATCGAATGTTAATGTTAGCCTATGAAAAACTTATCGCAAAGTATTTAAATGTTACTGTATACCTGTTTAGTTTTGTAATATTTACAAGTATGATGTTCAAATTTTGCGCAGCCGTCGGCTGCTTAAGAGGGTACAATACCTAATCCCACGGACAGCCGTGGCCAATGTCATTCTGTGGGAAAATTTGTTTCCACAATTACTCATTACTTAATGCATGTTTTTTAATTCTGTTTTCACAGTCAGAAAATTCATAACCGTTAAATGAGTACTCATTTTTGATAACCTCATTTTTTTTTTTTTTTTTTTTTTAACTCTTACCTTTTAATTTGGTGTTGAAAAATGCGATTTTTCACAAAGTGCATTTTTCTCATATTTTAGTCGCAAAATGAAATACTAAAAATTTAAAAAATCAATTTTTGGAAAACAAGTACTAATTTAACACTTATGAATTTTCTAAATGTGAAAACAGAATTGAAAATTTTCATTAGGTAATGAGTAATTATGGAAACAAATTTCCCCATAGAATAACATGGACTACAGGTGTAGGCGAGATTAGGTTTTGTCCTCTCTTAAATAGAAGCGATAAAACTAAATGCAGGCAAAAAGTATAAGTCTACTCAAACTCCTTTCTGAGGACTGTAATCATCTAAATTTCAATAAAATAACATAAATCAATAAACACAAAGGATTTTAAAGTTGAAACGAGAAAATTTTAAATCAAGTGAATTTTTTTTTTTTTTTAATCATTTTTGTGCGAATATTTTAAGACAAAGAGAAAAAAGAAAGAAAGAAAGAAAAGAAACAAGAAGCTTCAATAAATAGAAAATGGTGGGCGGATTCTGGGCTTAAAAACGGTCGGGACTAGACATTATTGCACACACGGTGTTTTACCCCCCCCCCCTTTTTTTCTTTATCGGAAATACATTGCACACATAGTGTGCAATCTGTCTCGAACAGGTTCACTTGTGGCAGGTGGTTGCACGATAACTTCACCATGTACAATAAGTGTAACGATTATGAACAATGAGAGATTCGGTCAGAAAACAAGAAACCATTCAAAGTGAATAGGAAATGTACTAATTTTAAGTTAAACGTGTTATCTAGTAACCTAATATTATTTTGCAATTTTTATCTGGTCTTGTTCTTTTTTCTGTTTCTTTAATATTTTTTCTTTAAATATTTTTTTGTAATTCTTTTTTTAATTTCTTCTTCATTTTTTTTTCTTTTTTTTTTTTCTTATTGGATTGAAATATCCACCCCCAGTACAAAAGTATTTTTTTTACAAATAACTTACAAGAATGTAATTTAATTAATGTAACTGCAGTTATAATTAAGCGCAATCACTTCCATCCTATAATTAGAGATTGCGCAAAATAGCTCTCTTGGTTTTGTTACATTTGTCGTTTTAAATTACAACAAAACAACAAAATGGTAATGGAAATGCATAGAAGAAGGATCAATTCAAAATTATTCCCCAATAGTTTAAATATCCACCCCCAGTACAAAAGTATTTTTTTACAAATAACTTACAAGAATGTAATTAAATTAATGTAACTGCAGTTATAATTAAGCGCAATCACTTCCATCCTATAATTAGAGATTGCGCAAAATAGCTCTCTTGGTTTTGTTACATTTGTTGTTTTAAATTACAACAAAACAACAAAATGGTAATGGAAATGCATAGAAGAAGGATCAATTCAAAATTATTCCCCAATAGTTTAAATATCCACCCCCAGTACAAAAGTATTTTTTTACAAATAACTTACAAGAATGTAATTTAATTAATGTAACTGCAGTTATAATTAAGCGCAATCACTTCCATCCTATAATTAGAGATTGCGCAAAATAGCTCTCTTGGTTTTGTTACATTTGTTGTTTTAAATTACAACAAAACAACAAAATGGTAATGAAAATGCATAGAAGGATCAATTCAAAATTATTCCCCAATAGTTTAGCAAAAACTTAATATTTGGATTTTTTATATCGCTCTGTAATTGTGCGCAAACTCTCCTAGCTTTACCTTATGTATCAAATAGTAAAATGCGTTTTATAGATTTCATAATTGTTTAACTGACATATTTTTCTAGAAATTTAAGAAGTATTTAGCGCCATATTTTTTGTTATGATTGTTTTTATGTATTTATATAATTATAATTTAAAATAAAAGGGAATTAGCGTAAATTATAAGGTGTATTGGAAAGTTCTGTCATATTAAATTAAACAGCTGACACCGGAAATTTATCCTGGACAACATTTATATAAATTTTAAGAAGGTATCAATAAATTATGTACGAGGAATGTTAGGTTAAACTGAAAGGTATTTTTAATGTTTCCATATGTTATACGATTTTTTTTTTTTTGTGTGTGTGTGTGTAAAAAAAATATTATACAGTATTTATTCAAATGTTATGAGATATGCATAGAATTCATCCCAGTGGAAACTCTTCTATCAATTTATTCATTTCTATTTTGTTTCCATTTTATTAAAAAAAAATTGTTGTATAGGATCATTCCATCGTAACGAACGTAACATTTACAAGTTAAACAATTATTTTACTTGTAATTACATTAAAAGCTGCATATTGATACTTCTCTTATATCTTATAATATTACAGTATGTTCAGAAATGATAAAAACTATCTTTTATCAATTTTTTAATTATTTTCTGTTTGTTCTGGCCAAAATAAATATTTTTGACTAAGACCTTTATAACCTCATAAAATAGTAGTTTAATTTTAAAAAATATTTCTCTGAAACTTTAAGTCCTACAATCTATATTTATATTTTTTTAAACTTAAGAATGTGCCATAAACGGTAATTACGTCTCAACCTGAAACTAGATGAAAGTAATATATATATATATATATATAAAATATATATATACATATATAAGCAAAGAAAAAAGATCACGGAGTTTGTGATAAAAACCTACGAAGCATACTTTGGGAGAAAGCTTGCACAAAAGAATAAATATTGGGTGTCCAATATCGTCTGTAAGCCTTGTGTAGAATGTTTGCGGTACTGGAATCAAGGAAGCCGTAAAGGGCTTCAATTTGGAGTGCCGATGATATGGACTGAGCCTACTAATCACTTAAATGACTGTTACTTTTGTGCAGTGAATGTAAAAGGTATCAACCGGTATAAAAAACTTGGGTTTATCCCAAAGTGGAATCGGCTAAATCCCCAGTATTGCACAGTGATGATTTGCCTATTCCAGTGTTTTCAGGACCATCTACTGCAAACTGTGATGATGATGAAATGTTAGAGGGATCAGTCAATCAGACGAGCAGCAGTGAAAGTGAGTTCGAAGAAAGTAGTTCTACAAAACAGGGCTCAATGTCTTGGTTCGTGATTTGAATTCATCAAAAAAAATCGGCCGAAATTTTTGCTTCGAGATTAAAAGAAAAACTCTGTCTTCAACCTGGTGTTACCATTACATGCTTTAGGACCAGAGAGCAAGACCTTCTTCCTTACTTTACCGAAGAAGATAAGGTTGTATTTTGTAACAATGTTTCTGGAATCTTAAATTGTATGGGCCTTCCCGAATATAAGCCTGAACATTGGAGGCTTTTTATAGATAGCTCAAAAAGAAGTCTGAAATGTGTATTGCTGCACAATGGAAATAAATTTGCTTCAGTGGAAATAGATTTGCTTCGGTCATACTACCAAACTAAAGAGGAATAACAAAATATTAAAATTGTTTTAGAAAAGATTTCGTACGCAATACATCAGTGATCAGTATGCGTCGACTTGAAGATGGTAAATTTTTTATTAGGCCAGCAAGGTGGGTATACTAAATATCCCTGTTTCATATGTCTATGGGATAATCGCGCAAAAACAGAACATTGGATTTGAAAGGTCTGGCCTTTGAGGGAAAATATGGAGGTAGGAAGAGCAAACGTGATTCATGAACCACTGATAAGCCGAGAGAATATCCTTCTTCCACCACTTCACATCAAGCTTGGGCTAATGAAACAGTTCATCAAAGCCCTTGATAAGACTGGTGACGGTTTTAAATATGTGTGTCAAAAATTTCCAGCCTCGAGTATGGAAAAATTAAAAGCAGGCATCTTCGATGGACCGCAAATCCGTACTCTTATAAAAGACACTGTATTTGTAAACCACATGACACAAATTGAATCTGAAGCATGGCTAAGCTTTGTTTTAGTAGTCAAACATTTTTTGGGGAATCATAAAGCACCAGACTATTCAGAATTGGTTGCTAAAATGTTTCAAAATTTTCACACATTAAGAGTTACTATGAGCATTAAATTGCATATTTCGCATAGTCATTTGGACATATTCCCGGATAATCTGGGCGATTACAGTGAGGAACAAGGAGAACGGTTCCACCAGGACATCAGGACAATGGAAGAAAGATACCAAGGTCGATGGGATCGCCACATGCTGGCAGACTACTGTTGGACTTTAATAAGGGATTGTCCTGAGCAAAACCATGACAAAAAAGATTACAGAAAAAGTTTTTTGTAATTTTTGTTTTAATTATTTGACGAACAGCATGTATATTTTTTGTTTTTATATCGTTCTTATGAAGGATCTTAATAAAACTAATTTTTCAATACATATTGGTATTTTTATTTAGGTTTTTTTCAGTGAAATAGTCTTTATCTCAAAACCTAAAGCCAATTTGACAAACCTAATAATTTTCTAGTATTCAGCGCACTAGTCTTATACAAAATTGACTTTAAGCTACCATACCGCAAAATGACTGTTCCCCAGTGTAATTTTTTAAAATATTATTTTATTTTATTTTGATTTAGGATATTTTTAAATCCAACAATTTTTATGACATATTTAAAGTACCAATAGTAATTACATACCAATACTAATTAAGATATTTTGCTTAAAGCCTATGTTAAAAAAATAAAAAAAAAAAAGAAAAGAAAGAAAGCATTGAAATTGAAATTGTTTCTCTAAATAAGTGAATCTTATATTTTGATTTCTTAAGAAACTGGAAGGATGTTTTAATAATATTTTTTACAATTTTATAAATTGCAAAATTTTTAATCCTGCAGCATTTATTATACAGAAAAGTGATAGATCAAAAGGGCACTAAAAACAATTTTCCATTCCAAGTAATAATTTACACAAATAAATTTGTGCTTCAGAAAAATGCGTTATTGACACTGATTAAAATTTGTTTTCCATAAGCATTTTGAAACTTTCTAGCGCAAAAATGTTTTTTCAAATGATGATATTATAAGATGTCAAAACTTATAAATTAAAACGTTCATCACCAGCAAAAATATCAGTGACAACTTACATACATCCGAAGTTAGGTTACCACAATCAGGGATGTTTATTATCGACAGGTTTAACTTTCGATTATGCAAAAATGGTGACAGTTAATTACTTGGATTAGCCACAAGCTAAAAAACAGAAATTACGAAAACAGGCGTTTTAAAATTCGCCTTGTGTCTTTAAAAAAAATGAATTTCTTATCTGTGCTTTGAAAAATGCTTCTATTCATCCAGTGCTTAACATCGATTTATTTATTGCTTCAACTTTCACCTCTCAGAGTTCACCTGTTCTAAGGTTATAATTCTAAGGCATATTGATATGAAACATAAATATTCAGTAACATAATATGTTCAAAGTTTAAATCATTCGTTTTAAGATGTCTAACTTGCTATTTTGTTTCACCCATCAAATATACGTCATTTAGTGGTGAAATACTCATTAACATGCTAATTAAGTGAATATTAATGAAGAATTTCTTACGAATGATGCTAATATTTCTTATAAAAATTTCATATTATTCCATTCCAAGTATTTTTTTATAAGTTTGGTAAAAACTGTATAAGAAATTTAGCAATGTTATTATTAACTTGTCAATTTACATAAAAATTTATAAGATATGAATATTTTTTATGACGCGTTATTTTTTTTGTCGTAAATGGTAAAATAATTTTGTAAAATCATATCCATTATTTACGTTGAAAAAAAATTTATAAAATATTTATAAAATTATAAAATAAAATATTTATTATAAAATCTCTATAACAAATTGGTACTTTCATAGAAATTTTTCTGCCCATGTAATTTAGTTTACAATGAAAGAAAATTAATTTTTGTAAGTTTTTTCAAATGGGGTTTATGTAACTTTACGTATGATTGTATTTTATGTATGTTATGTATTTCGACTTTGAAATAACCGAAAATTACTCAGTTTTCTCCTTGATACGGATATTTATGGTAAAAACAACATAAAAAATCACATTTGATTGTTTTACTTTATTGCAAAAATGAAAAAAAAAATATATATATATATTACTTAAGGCATTTCTTCCTCTATATGAAACTAGAAGCTCATAAAGCATTTGCGGTTAAACTATGCCTTTTTTCTATAAACCCCAGTTCTTTCTTTTTGAATGTAAGTTACTGTGCCGTAATTTCCTGCATATAATCCGCATGCCAGATAAATAACTTTTACCTTAGAAATTTAATTTAACGGAACAAGCTATATTTTTGCAAAGAAATATTTTTAGAGCTGCCAACATTTTTAACTTTTAAATCAAAATTGACACCAGTATTTTTAAATGGAATATGTTATATATATTTTCAACGATTCATATTACCGAAAATGGCCATACACTTTTACGGTTTGAAGCCTCCTTTGAAAAACGGGAGATTTGGCATCTATGTATTTTGCAGAAATATAATTTCGTCTAAAATTAAAATTTTTGTTGTAAAACTGATCTATGACCTGCGGATTATATGCAGGAAATTACATGGCAATTATATGTTGTATTGCAAGTTATTTCATTTACTTTTAATGTAAATTATTGAAAGTTATCAGTTGATGCATTCTAAAATTTTGAAAATTCCCTCTTTATGTACACATGTGTTGATAATTTCTCATGAATGATTCGGTGCAGTAAGTGATAATGTAACTGAACAGTTTCGAAATTTATTTGTCTGCATAAAATATTACAATAATAATAATAATAATAATAATAAATATTAGCATTAAAACTATCGGCAAAAGACAAGATATACAAGTATTAATTAAAGTAAACAATATTTTATATAAGTATTATCTAGTTCTTCAAATAACTGACATGTATATTACGAAATTACAGATAAAACATACAACAAAATTACATGTGATCCGAAAAAAATGAGGTCTGTTTTCGAAAGCACAGCATCAAATTTACCTAAAATTCTTTATTCTTTTAACCCGTTAGTATTCGCTATAGACAGCGCCACCTATTACAGATTGCGCACTTTTTATTTAACTGTCACCAATAATTTTAAAAAGTGATGTGATCGACGTTTTTTCGAGTTTATTCACGTTTCATGTGTATCAAATGCTACTTCTAAAACTTTTTGGTGGCTATCGAATACAAAAATCTGACAACACTTAAAGATGGGCGGCAAATCGACCAACTAGCGACTACTAACGGGTTAAATTACACACACACACGAAAAAAAAAAAAAAAAAAGAAAAAGAAAAAAGTTTTTAAAATCGTGCATTATTGGTTTTCAAATATAATTGATTTAGTGTTGTTGTAAAATAAATGCGCTATGCAACGGAATATATATATATATATATATATATAATAGTAAATGTTTTTCCCTTTAACTTTCTTTGGTTTCATACTGAAATCAAATATTTAACTATGAAATAATTTTTAATTATTTTTCCTTGTTTTAATCTGTTTTGAACTTTTACTCCTTTTCTATTTGGTAGATAGCAGCACTGCTCCAAAATTGAAGGAATGATGTATCAGAGGAAGCTGGATGCAGAAATTATTTAAAATTTCTTAGTAAGCCAGGGTTCGTACGAGCCTTATTTTTTCCCGAGTCTCACACCAGTATTCTGAAACAAGAAAATTAATCTTAATCAGAAAGACTTATTTTATAACGAAAATCGTTCTAAAAAATTACTGGTATAAGACTCAGGGAAAAAATAAGGCCCGTATGAACCCTGTAAGCGTGGGTGTACTTTGCTATTTTCATGATGAACTCGTGCCTAGTTTTTTCACCTTATGAAAAGCTGTGCTATTATTTTGACCTGAAACAAGTGTTGCGAGTTTTTGAAATTTACAGTGCTTACTTATAAAGTTATTTATTTAGTAAATTAATTATTATTTGAATTTAATTAGTATAGATATTTCAAACAAAAAATTTCTCGAATTTTAAATTTGTTAATTTTTTCTTTATAGATATTTATGCTCAGTTTTGTGTCTAACAGAAATTTTTAAAATCATTTAGCAATTTTGAAAAGAAAATATATAGTGGATATTAAAGAATTAAAAACTGCTGCAAAACACAATAATAGGATTATTTTTTAATGACACAATAGAATATTAAGAAAATACATTGTGTTTTGGAAAAAGGTTATCCTTCTTCAGTAAGTGTAGAAGCACGTTCTACCTGGCGAAACAGGCGACAGACCACAGAAAATGTAGGGTGAAGAGAGTTGGAAAAACTTACAGAAACGTGTATGACCAGAGAACTAATAGAAACGTAAATGCAAAGAAGAATCAACTAACCTACGAAAGAGAGTAAAAGTAGCAGATTAAAAACTGAAGAAAGGGAGAAACAAAATATATAGGAAGAGTACATAAAAAAACGACAAATAGATAAACAAATAAGTAAATAAATGAATAAATAAATAAAAAATAAAGTAAAATAACTAAAAATAAAACCATTATTTAGAATATTAAAGAATTAATTAAAACACAATAAAAAATAGTTTAAAAGTAGGTAAATAAATTTTAGATGAAAGGAAAAAAGTCATAAAAGAGCAACGCAGAAGTTTGTTGTTATCATTATTATTCTCATTATCGCTGTCATTATCATTATAATCATCATTATTACAATTATATAACGGTAAAAGATAAAAGAAATATCTGGATGTGTATATTTTGCAAAGATTGCACACTGATTAGCAATAAAATATAATTTTTCTTTAAACAATGTGGTAAAAAGGGCATCGATTTTTTTTTTTTTTTTTTTTTTTTTTTTTTTTTTTAAGTTATGATTGGCATTCCATCAAGCTTTAAATATCTGAGTTCACCAGAAAGACATTAGGGAAGAATATATATTTTGATGACGCAGTACATATAAAGAGCCGCAATTTTTAATGATCAGTGTGATTAAATCAGTATGGGGAGGGGGAATGACACGGTTTAAGTTTCTATCACAGACCATTTTTTGCACATTAAGGCTCATTAATGCTATGCCTACGTCTTAAAAGTAGATTTCAAACTACTACGAACATCCATGTCTGAACCAGGACTCGAACCCGGCAATTGGCATCTGAAGGACAGAGAGCTAATTATTCCGCCATCAGATGGGTAGACTGGGAATAACAGGAAAGGGATTTCTATAAACTAAAATATAGAAAAAATAATTACAAATACTAACAAAGAAAGCCGAGTTTAGTATAATTTTGTAAGTCGAAAGTAAACTAAATGTGTAGGTCAATGGAATTAACACTTTGAGAAATACTTGAGATAGCTAGAGAAATTTTAACTCAGACAAAATTGTAGCCAATATATATCATAGCCATCACTCAAATATTCATTTGTTCAACAAATTTTCTTTTAAACTAAGCTCCAAAATATATCAGAGAATAGAATAAAAGATTCATTGACTTTTATCAGTTTGTTTGAAAAAAAAAAAAAAAAAAAAAAAAAATCTGTAATAAAAAGCGAAAGTAGAATTAAAATTATTATTATTTCTTTAAACATAAAAATATTTTTCACTTTTGAATTTAAATTACTCACTTTCAAGCGTTCATAGAAATATTTTTCAAGAAAAAAAAAAAAAAAAAAAAAAAAAAAACCCTGTAATTTCGAAATTTATAAAATAAACAAAATTTGTTTAAGAAATAGATGTGAAGAAAATATATTTGCGTATTTATCTATGACAAATTAAATATTTTGTTTTAAGCTCTTTTATTTTACATAAAAATCTCATAGCAGAGTACATTTAAAGACAACGCCTATACTATTTGCGTAATGGGCTCAATTAATTCTAAGTCATCTACATTGTAAAAGGAGTAGGCTGTTAAAAAAGTAAGACGGAAGGATTAAGAAATTCGGCTGTACCTAAAAAATAATTCTCTCTCTCGGCGAAGGTTTCTCAACTAGTAATTTTTTCATTTGAAAAATATTTCCTTGTTTTACGACACCACTTGTAATGCTACACATCTTGGATTTTTGAAGGTCAACATCCATCGTGTGTTTTCATGAGAAACCGTGACGTGTATAAAGATTTTCAAATACCGCCACTTATTCAAAAGACTGATTTAAGATTTTATTATAAAGTAATTGATGCTAATTTTTTAATTTGATTAGCAATAAAACAGTATATATAATTGTTTTATCTTCCACTTTTAGTGGGAGTCTCCATATTAGAATTTTTCTATAACAATTTTTAATTTACATAATCGAAGAAAATAAATGTGATAGATTTCTATTTAAAAATAGGTGTGATAAATATAGTTTAAAAATTCGGTATACTGGCAATTATGAGTTTGCCACCAATATCAATATTACTTAGTTCTTGTGCTAAAATACACACATATATATATATATATATAAAGTATGTGATAGCAAATGAAGTACAAATTACCGTAATTTCTTGCGAATAATTCGCAGGTAGATAAATCAGATTTACAGCAGAAATGTCTTTTAACCATAGTTACCAACATTTTAATTTATTCCAGAGCATTTTTAGCACCTCCTTTATTTTGAACCACTTTATTTATAGAATATTTTTTCCAATATATAATTACAAAAAAAAAAAAAAAAAGAACTATTAAAATAGAAGTGGTAAGAAATGAAGGCGGGACTAAAAATGCTCCAGAATAAATTAAAATTTTGGGAACTCTGCTATTAACAAACACAGTTATCTACGAGACATTTCTGTTAACTAAAGTTTAAAATCTCTGGCGTAAAACTGAGAATTGTACACAGTAAACAACGGTATTTCAAATCAATCTCCTTTCTACATTTTTAAAACTCGCTGTTTTTCTAAGTATAATCCACTGGTCAGATAAATCAGTTTTACACCAGAAGTCTAAATTAACAAAAGAAATTATATTTGAACTAGGTAATGTTTCGTACAACATAGCTTTGTCTGTTATTTAAAATATCTAGTACAAAACTGATTTATCTAACTTGCGGAATAGATGCAAGAAAATACGGTACTTTTATATGTTTGTTTCAGCATTGAATAAAATATTTATTTTTTTAGAATAGCGTGTTGTTAGAGTAAGAGAGTTATTAGAGGATTTTAGGGTTGCTGATGATAAAATTTTGTTTCCTGCGAAATAGTTGAAATGGAACTAAAAGTTATCAAGAGGTGTTTTTACCCATCCTTGTTTCATGCAATATTTTCTGTTCAAAAATTTTAATCACGATTCCAGCATTCATTAAGTAAATACAAATCCTATTTTCAGTTAGTTTTAGAAAGGTTTCATTATTTATGTTTTTAAACTTGCCATTTTTAAAAATTTATACTAAGTTCAATTATGTAAAACCAACTGTACAAAAAAAAAAAAAAAAGAAGAAGAAAAGAAAGAAAGAAAAAAGTTATATGATCCACATGCAAACCGAATTGCCTAGCAATTGTTGGAAATTTCACATGCTGGCCGACCATGCTGGCCATTTTAATAAAAGTGAGAAGTGTCAGTAGCATCATAGATAATACGGTTAATTAATAATAATAATAATAATAATAATAATAATAATAAGATGCATTTCTGTATAACGTCACTGTTATTTTTCGGTGTTGAAATGGAAAGAACTTGTATTGCACTTGTGAAAGGTTCTAGATTTTGTTTCAATGTTTTCAGATTGAACGAAAAATTCTCATTTAAGTTTTGTCACAGGTTTAAAAATAAGGTTTGATATTGGTTATTTTAACGATTTAAATAATATTTCTGCATAGAGCTCTAGGGATCGAGATCTTCAGACCAAATGTGGGAAGATCATCCCATTGTTGGGCTTAAGAAAATAAGCATTTTCTCCTATTATTCAGCTTACTTAGTGGGATACCGCTGCGTCTGAGTCATTGCTCAAACTGACGTTCAATATGCGTTTGTGTCTGGCAAGGGTTGTAACTTATGTGTTTTAGTAAGAGTCGTAATGCCTTACTCAATAAATAAATAAATAAATAAATAAATAAAATAAAATTAGTTCTAATTGTTAAAAATTTTGGAAACAGGAGTCAATTAGCATGGACTAGAAGTGAAAGTTATAATATACAAAAGTGTAATAGTCGGGACCAGCAAGTGGAAATTATTGTTATTTCATCATTCTGAAAATACATGAGAAATTGGGTGCTTTTGACACGAATATCTCGTTTGTATGCTTGACTAGATGTCTGCTTGTAAGTTTTCGACGGGATGAGAAAGAATGAACACAAACTAATTTTTAAAAATAGGAGAGCTGGCTCCAAATGCTCTGGAGAAGCGAAGGTCTCGAACCCACAATCCTACGTTAGAAGACAATTTGTAGAATAGGTAACATAATTAAACGACTCCGAATAATAAAAAAAGTGTTAATTATAGATCCAACAAAAATCATAGCCAACGTAAATTAAGGAATTAGACTGATATAATTTAAACAGTAATTCTTGAACTTATGCATTACTAAAATACAGTGTACTGCCCAGAAGATCATTATTATTTTTCGAAAATAACCTTAGTCAATTTGTTTATTTGAATGCATTTCACCTTTACATCAAAACACTGCATTCCTCCGTAATGTGAATACTCTGTTATAATCCCGTATATGACAAACTTTGAAGCGTATTACTAAAGTGAAACACTGAAGACGATTGGAGTGTAGACAATTGAAGCATTGATTTCAAATTCAAAAATTTATTGAATTTCTATGAGAGAAGAAATTCTTTAATTTCGACTTTTAAGAAATTTTACATATACGCATCCGTACATTACCCATTTCAGTACAACAAATTAGCATTTCTTGAGATCTCAAACTGAAACTTTAATTATGATCACAGGGGATAGTTATTGTAAAGAAAAGCTGTTAATAAAATATTAAATAATTATATTTAGTTTGAAATTTTGAAGCTCCACTCGCTGGGCAAGTAAACATAACAAGTAAAAATAATGGATAAATGTGATGAAAAAAAAAATTACATTATTAAAATTGCTACAATATTTTTAAAATTCCGTATTTTTGATAAAAAATTAAATTATTAATTAGATTTTTTTTAACAATTAATTGTTACGAAACTCTTTCCAACATTCTTAAGTTGGAGAATGTATTGTCATGATTTTATATAATCACTACTTTCACGAATAAAATACTTTATCTTTTCTAAATTCATTACAAGGTATTCAGTGATCTAGCAATGCAATATTAAACAAAATCAAGTGTAACAGAGTCCTGCACGGATCGGAATTTACTCGACCCGAACCCGACAGATGAATTTTAAATGATCCTGAAACCCGATCCGAACCCGACAAAAATTTTTTAAACGAGCCGAAAACCGATCAGAACCCGCAATGAATTTTTTTCATATTATTATGGGTATATAGCAAAGAAATTTCTGCTTAAAAAGGTAATTGTTTTTTGAAAGATGTTTTCAAGTCGACCCGACTCCTTGAAAACTGAACCCGATCCGCAGTAAAAAGTATCCAGTCAACACGACCTGCACAAAAAATAAATCAGTCAACCCGATCCGAACCCGACCCGCACAAAAAATAAATCAGTGAACCCGACCCGAACACGACCCGCGAGTCGTGTCGAATTAGGGTGAAATCGGGTTACCCGACCCGATGCAGGACTCTAAGTGAAACCAAATTCATAATACATGTAAAATAAACTTTCAAAAGTTATTTTCAATATGAGACATGTATTATACTAGAAAGACTATTTTATAAATTAATGAAAAGTAAATCCTAATCAAACAGCTCTTCTTTTTTATCACTTTAATTAAAACACTTCCTCTTTGAGTTGTTTATTGATAAAGTTCTGTAAGAGAACAATTTTGAAGGCCAAACCTTCGAGAGATTTACAACTTATTTTAAAGAAACACCTTAAACAACAATTTCTTTAGTCTATACATTAACCATTATTTAGATTAACCATTTTTTTCCCCGAGTCAACTTGTGAGGGAACTTTCAAGGCTAATGTCAGCTATATATTCAGTGTTTTCCCGCGCATCGCTTGTTGAACAAAAATAGTCTTTTAGGATTTAGTCACTATTTCTCAACAGCGATATGGCAACAGCAATGACTTTCACCTTTTCTTTGTCTTGACCTTCATAGAAGCTGTATTGTTCACCGCTTAATGCACAAATATGAAAATTTTTTTCTGTCTCTGTCCAATTACGTAAAGTATAGTAACAAGGGCATTTGTTTCTATGCGGGTTAGTGAACAAAATCTCTTTTCTCACATTTAATGAGACTTCTAGTCTCTTTAATCTTAAGTCACATGCTGTATCAGTGGCGAATTTTCGGTGACCTTCAGTTTTTTATGTGTCTATAGTTTCCGTTGACTCAGTAAATAGAGGGTTTTTATCTTAATTATAGGATATTTGAGTTGCTTAAAGGGGAAAATGATGTTTTTATTATTATTGGTGAAAGAATTAAATTTTATTACTATTGTTTATCGAATCGACTGTGGGAATGTTTATGCTGCCAAGATTGATAAATACAACAGGAATGATATTTTGATTTCTTTTTTATTTCAAAGCTAAAATAAAAATGTTTATTTTATTTACTACAATGTAATGTTTTACATCCTTGACTATTGTTCACATTCATTTTGTAACATATGGTCAAGAAATTTCAAATACAAACACTAAAAGGATGATTAAAACGCAATGCACATTTTAAAATATTAAGTATGTGGATCTCGATTTTTCAGCTTTATTAAAGGGGGAAAAAAAATCAAAACTCCCTGACGATAAAAATGACAGTCCGATGTAAAAATGCAAAATTAATTCACAGACATCGAAAATTTTAAAACCTTTTGGAACAAATTTCATGCCTGTCTGTTTTTCATAAGTTTATAGTCCACCTGATTCGTTTTAGCAAATCCTTTAGAACTTCAATCAGAAGCATATTAAGATTTTCTCCTGGAATGTTCCATGACGGTGATAAATCTTTTTTCATCATTGTTTTTAGGTACTTTCATAGCCTTGAAACTGCTTTCTAATAAATTCAACTTTAAATTATGCGATTTAAAATTAACATTTTAGATTTTTCATAAAGGCATTCGGATATAAATCCTTTTTCTTTTCGATGTATCACCAAAGCCATTTTCCAAAAACGATCTGCCACCGAAAAATTGTAACGAACCTTTCCACACTCCCGTTGCCAACAGACAAAAGGGGAAAATTAATTATAAGGGATTCAGCCGGAGGAACAAGCTCCATGGTCTCAACCCATGTGTACAGTAAAACACTCAGTATCCCAGATTGGTAAAAAATACACTGAATTACAGTTTAATTTAATGCATAAAAAATTATGAGCTAGAGCTAAATTTATGTAACCTTCTTGAAATAACCTTTTATCTATTTTCTAACTACTAAAATAGCATAACAGTGGCTTCAACTTGGAAACAAAATGGTGGAGCAACTTGCCCAGCGAAATCCTCCAAGTTTACTGTGCTGATAAGTTTACTGTGTGATAAGTTTACTGTGCCATCAGATACCGCCCGAGGCACTGGGTGCCTCCTCTTTCTGAATTCACTCTTCACCCCTGGCCTTGCTCCTCTAAAGCTGCCTTCAAACTCTGGCAACAGCAAAACGTCAACAGCGGCATATTTTCAATTCCCTTTGATGTGGTATTCGAGTTGACGCGAAGCTGAAAAAGCGAGAGAAACCTCTGAGAAACCTCTTACTGCGATAATTGCATGGGTAACTTGGGTGTCTTTTGCAAAAGAGCAATAAAAAGTAATGTCCTCCATTGTAAACGTGTGCAAAATTTCAGGGATCACTTTCGGACAATGGATAATTTATGACTTTGTCGCTCTACTTCGGTTGCCAGTGTTTGAAGGCAGCTTTATAGGTCCAAGTGAGTTTCCAGGACCCGGCAGAGCCGGTGAGCAGCTAGGTCGAGCAGTTTTCGGGGGTCTTCTCCTTCCGCTGGCGTTTTTGGGCCCGTGCCCCTATCCATAGATCTGCTGTGTAGATGTTTGTACTACTTTTCTTCCGTGGTGGTGAAAGCACCAACACGAAAGTTGTGTGCCACGAGGTTGATTAAATCTGTGCAACTTTGGTTCAAACTAATTCAGTATTTCAAAAATTATCGAGAAATTTTAAAGTAGCACCATGATTTGAAGTGGCCACCACTTGGATACAAAAAAGTAGAGTGAGATGCCCAGTGAACTTATCTGAGGTATTTGAATGATAAATTCCCTACCCAAATTTCATGCGAATTAATTCGGTAAAACAAAAGTTATCATAATAAGAAATATTCAAGTGGCCTCCACTTGAAAATAAAATGGCAGAGCAAGTTACCATGCGAACTTGTCCAAGATATTTGAACCGTAACTTCTCTATCAAACCTTAGTTTGAATTGGTTTAGTATTTTAAAAGTTATCGTGATGGCACATTTACAAGTGGCAACCTGATTTCAAATGTCTGCAACTTGGAAAAAATACCGAAACAAGTTGCCCAGTGAACACATGCAAGATATTTATACAATATGATCACTGTCCAACTTTGGTTCGAATTGAATCAGAATTTAAAAAGTTATGATTATAAATTTTCAAGTGGTAACCTGATTTCAAGTTGTCCCGCGTTGTCCCGCTTAGTATATAACATTCGCACTTTGTAAGAATAGTGGATAAGTTCATTAATAAACTTTGTTGAGACCCTTATGTGGTCTATGTATACATCAAAATTCAAGCAAATCCGGGCTTAAATACGCTTTTTACAATGTGAATTTGAAATTTTCTTGCGGCCTCCACTTGAAAATAAAATATAGCAACTTGGTTAACACACTCATTCAAGATATTTATAAGATAAATTAGCTGGCCAAATTTGGTTCAATTTGGAGTATTATTTCAAAAGTTATTGTGATTATAAATTTTCAAGTGGTAACCTGATTTCAAAGAGGCTCTGCATAGTTTAAGATATCCGCCACTTTGTTAAAAATGGTGGATAAAATTCATTAATAAACTTCGTTGAACCCTTATATGTTCTATGTGTATATCAAAATTAAAAAAAAATTCGGAATAAGCTTTTCACAATGTGGATTTCACATTTTCAAGTGGTCTCCACTTGAATGCAAAACGGCGGAGCAACTTAGTTAACAAACTCATCCTCATCCAAGATATTCATAAGTTCAAGATAATTCACTGTTCAAATTTTGTTCGATTTGGAGTATTATTTCGGAAGTTATCGTGATGTTAAGTTTTCAAATGGTTGCCTGATTTCAAGTAGCCCCGCTAAATTTAAGATATTCGCCACTTTGTTAAACATGGCGGATAAAGTTCATAAATAAACTTGGTTGAGACCCTTATGTGGTCTATATTTACATCAAAATTCAAGCAAATCCGGCCTTAAATACGCTTTTAGCAATATGGATTTGAAAATTTCAAGTGGCTGCCACTTGAAAACAAAAATGCGGAGCAACTTCGTTAACAAACTCATCGAAGATATTTATAAGATAAGTTCGCTGTCCAAATTTGGTTCGTTTCGGAGTATTATTTTGGGAGTTATCGTGATGACAAAATTTTCATTATAGATAGATAGATAGATAAATGAAATTGCAATAGGTCGATTTCTATACAAATCAACCTAAAAATCTATGCACATTCAGTTATGAGCACAATAATAATGTCTTAAAACTTATATAAAAACATATGGCGCATTCGTTTGACGACTATCGCTTGGCGATTGGTCGAGTTTCTTTCTCAGACCCCGTGATAAACCACCAAATTTTCTTCAAAATATTTCTATAAATTAGAAACAACCGTAAAAGTAATTATAATAATTATAATTAATTTAAATCGCAATATAAATAATCATAACAAATTGAAATAACTAATAAATTATAATAATTATATTAATAGTAATAAATTCAGCCCGAATAATTTTAAAAATCTTATTTATTTATTTATCATTTATTCTATTATTATCATTTATTCATTTTTGATTATTTATTTTGTTATATGTTATAAGTAGGAAAAATAGAGGGCTAATAGGACAGAGAGACTAATGGGACAAGTGAATTATCCTATAAAATAAATGAGATAAACGTTCAGAATTTTATCAATAATTGGCAGCACTAGTAATGCAAATAAGAACATACATCGACACTTTTTTTTTACATTATTTTGTTGAAAGCAACAGGCAAAACATTTCTTTTGATCGAGATATTTTATTATTATTATTATTATTATTATTATTATTATTATTTGCAATTATATAACACTTGTTTAAATCAACTCTTAAGTTTATTTCTGATAGCGTTATATAAGATTATAAAATTTTTATCCAATGTTGTTGATTTGCTATCATTATTTTGATTCAGCGGCAAATACTCAATTTACATTAAGCCTAAATTCAATTCAAAATGGTATGGATATTAACAGGACATTTCAGTTGGGGCTAAGGGTACATGTATTATTAGAACTCAAAGTGATGTTCAACATATATATTTTTATGATATTGCATCTAACATGAATGTGGAATTATGCATTTTGCATACAAAGGGCCTGATATGATTTTTTTTTTCATTTGTATTAAAAATAATCTGATGTTTCACTCACACGACTTTCTTTTAACCTGCATTTTAATATTATAATGATAAATCGTGCATATTAAGTCTTAAGATCAATAACGTAAGATAACAAAGTTCAATGTAATTTAATAAATAATCCAATATAGGTTTAGGAACAGTTTTATTTGACATTTCTGTGTGAGGGGGGCTACCGCCCCCCTCAACCCCCCGTTCAATTTTAGTGCCTGCAATTATTATATTTTTTTTTAATCAAGGCTGTTGTTGATTAGCCTTCAAACTTGCCAAACTTAATAAAATTTTAAAGTGGCCACCTAATACGAACTTCAAAATACCAACATTGAAAAATTATTTTTCCTCCCTGAGCAGTGTTCGTCGACATAGTAAAACCTAGCAAAGCACTTACATCAATTATATTGAATAGAAAAGAACGTTTAGCATAATATAAGTAGCTCTGTATTTTGTCTCTAAATTATATGCACATCACATTGTGTCCTTAAATTTAGTTTTATATGAAAAACATCTAATAGAAAAGGAAATAAACTTCCGGCAATTTCCATGTATAGTCCCGTTGTATCTGAATACTTTGTGTAGCCCTGTAAAGGAAAGGTGATTGATTTCCATGCCACAATTTATAGAAAAAATGCTTTTATGTATATAAAAAAAATATATATATATGTTAATTCCATTTTTCTTTAGGGAAGTCTATAGATGTTACATTGTACTTATCAGAAATTTCTCCATAGACATAATGTATTTGAATTTTCTTGGATGTCCCTATACAATAACCATTTGTTTGATCTCGACAAAAAGTTTAGTGTTGCATCATTATATGTTACAGACTTAGAATGCGAAGTTTGAAATTTCTACTACTATTTGTTCTTTAGATATGCTGATACAGGGAGACACACACACACAGGGAGACACACACACACACACGCACACACACACAGACAAACCGCTAAAAACGTGTTTTTCGGATTCAGGGGATCCTAGAATGTATAAATATAACAAAAGTTCAATTTCGAAAATTTGACCCCAAAAAATACTTTCTCTACCATACATATGGTTAAGAGAAATTAAAAAAAAAACCCTATTTTAATTTACTTTTACTAAAAACTTGAGAAAGGAAGAAAGACCTCAATATTCATTTGATAATTTTTTTTTAAACTGAAATTTGAAATGTAGCGTAAAAAAGAGCTTTGAAACATAATTTCTGGGTTTTTATGCTACTCAACTTTATTCATTAAATCGCATTACATTTGATTATGATGATTTTTCGTCCTCATTTATACTAGATTGTCCAAATCGTGAATTTGAAGTAAATGTGCCTTCTTCATTATTGCTAACACCTTCTCTTAAGAAATTTGAATCAGAAGTAATTAAGGTTTCGACATTATCTACCAATAGGTATTTGGACACTTTCGAATTTACCAGTTTTGTCAAATATCTAGAAAAACTCTGCAGGAATTATCTTGAAACTTTGGAAGTATAAACAACGTGTCATACCTCATGTATTTTAGAAAATGTTTTGTCCTGAAAAGGAAAAGAGGACCAGTAAAAAATTAAACATAAGTCAAAATGTTTTGGACCACTCTGTAAAAAGGAATGCTTGAAGCTGTATGGCTGTAGGGCATGCTTCAGGTTGTAGCATGTGATTATAAGGATTCTTCTTATTATCTGTATAAATTTGTAGAAGGCTGCCACATATTTTCATGGAGCTATAACGGTTAAAAAAAATCCATTTTTTAAATTGCAACACGTATTAGACCCAGTGAAAAGACATTTTTAGGAAACTTGGCATACTACATTACGCACAGCATACTGCAATCAGAATGCAAAAACGTAAAATATCTTAAAATACGAGCATTTTTATTAGACAATTTTTATCTACGCATGCGCAAGCTTTTAAAAAATTCCGTTTGCGTAATTTAATAACCAAAAGTTTTGAGCTACATATATAAAAGCCCCGAACAAATATCGTGTAAATTCAAAAAGTTATGAGAGATAGAATGAACAGAATTTGAGTTCCTCTCAAAATAAGAACTAAACTTATAAGGGGTTTTACTCACATCTTTATTTTGATTTAATCAATGCCCAGTGGTAATAAAGTATTTTTTTTTATTATAAATAACCCCTTATCATCTTCCATTTTCTTTAGAATCCTTTCCTTTTCTCATCTTCATGATCCAGAGTTAAATTTCTGGAAAGTACACTGTTTTGTTTTGTTCGGAAAAATATTTGTTATTTGAACAGTTCATATTGAAGACATTGTAAAAAGACTCATAGCTGTCAACTTTTTAAAATTTTAAATCAATTTATCACCAGTATTTTTAAAAACAAATATGTTGTATTTATTTTCGAAGATTAAATAAACTGAAAACAGTTATAAAAAGTTTACGGTATGAAGTCCCCCCCCCCGTACCCATAGTAAAACGGGAGAAATGGCACCTATGAAATATTTGAAGAATCTAATTTTGATAATTTGGCTATAATTTATTTCATTCATAATTTCTTTTAAATTCCATCTCAGATATTTTTTCACCAATTATTGCACAGATTTTGTCATATCATAATAAAAATATTTCAATTGTACAAACTTTTTTATTTTAATACTAGTATTCCCCAGTGATCGAAGCTCAACCACTTTTTTCCAAAGTAAGGCAAAGCAAAGTTATTGCCCTCTCCTAAAGGAATTAAATTGCAACATAGCTGCGGCAATTGTTTGTCAGTATGCACTCAAACTGAATCAGCAGAGATTTACTTAATATATTTATTTAAGTTTGGTACACTGTAGATGTTGAGCCTTTCCTAAAATGAGAGGAAATCGCAACGAGGAAGCGCCTCCTGTTAGGTGATATATCCCAAAAGCTAATCGGCACCATGTCAAACCAACTAAATATCAAATTCGGTTAAATTAATTCCATTCGTTCATAAAGTACAGTGTTTGAACTCAGATGTCAGATATTTTCTAAAAATGGTCGAACTGAGTTCAGGAAATCTCGAAACGTGTAACTTCATCGAAAACAGAAATTCTAAAATTTATCTGAATTTTATACTTTCTTCTTATATATGCAGAGGATAGAATAATAAATCCACTTTTTAAAAAATAAATAGACAATTTCAATTAATTGACGTGTAAGGAAATCTCAAAATGCGTAAATTCATGGAAAGCCGGAAATCGAAATTTTTTTCTGTATTTTGTACTTTCCTATTATACATACAAAAGCTAGTAAAAAATACACTTTTTAAAAAAATAAGCTGCCAATTTCAATTAATTGAAATGCAAGGAAATCTCAAAACGTGTAAATTAATCGAAAACCGGAAATCGAAAATTTTTCTGTATCACTTGCTACTTATATATGCAGAAGCTAGTAATTAATAAATCCACTTTCTTTAAAATAAGTAGTCGATTTCAGTTAACTAAAATGCAAGGAAGTCTCAAACAATGTAAATTCATCGGAAACTGGAAATTGAAATATTTTCCGTATCTTCTACTTGCTTCTTATACATGCAGAAGGTAGTAATAAATCCACTTTTTTACTGGTGGCACTTTTTACCACCTGACACTCTAAACAGCATCCATAAAATTTCTGGTGAGTTAAGGCCAGCCCATTTGCTCTATATTCAAGGCCTTTATAGCGCAATATTTTAGCAGGATAATGCACGACCGCAAGTTGTCTGTATTGTCTGGACCTTCCTTGATACAGTGTGTGTTCAACCGTTGCTCCGGCCAGCGTGTTCTCCTGATCTCGCACCAATGAAAATGACTGTTTAATCGTTGAAAAGCAAATGCCCCCCCCCACACACACACACTCACCAGAAACTACAATCGATGAATTGTGGCATCGTGTTGAAGCTTCATGAAGTGCTGCACCCGAATAGGTCATCCAATTGCTGCTCGATTCAATGCCTTGGCAGATAACTGAAATTATTGCTCCTAGAGGCCGCTGCTTTATGTACTGTTTTCTTAGGATATATTACTCAAAACTTCCTGAAAATGTAATCAATTGTTCTCCTCCTATAATGTATGTGCCCCATAAATATCATTCTTATATTCGCATTCCTTCTTGGTGTTGCAATTTTCACAAACATGAGTGTATGAGTGTGCCAGGAAATCGGCCAATGCTTGCTAGTACATAAATAAAAACTGTTGTTCATTGTACTGCGCAGAACTGGTACAAAATTACATATTTATTATAAATTATTTATCAGATTGATCGTTTATTACACTGAAAAAAATAAAGAAGCAGACATACTCAAAATTTGAGTAAAATTGAGAAAAAATGATTAAAATTGAGAAAAAATAAATAAAATTGTGTCCAATTTGAATGCGTCACATACTCAAAATAACTCCGAAGCACAAATGTACTCAAAATTAAAAATCTCATATACTTTATTATTAAGTATATTAACATACTCAAAAATTGGAATCAACCATCTTGAATTCCAATATTTCAAACATAGATTCTTATTGATATATTCTTCCGCAAACTAGTATGAAACCGCCATGAAATATAATTCTTGATATTTGAGGGAATAAATTTTGCGTTTTAACTTTGTCTGTTTAAATTTGTAGAAATTCTATTAAAGAACTTATTTTAGTTCAGCACATTATAATAAATTATGAAGTGAACATTTATTAACCCTTCTTTGCATGTTTTTTTCTTTTTTTGCGAAATAAATCAGGGTGATAAAATTCATACTCTAGTTTAAAGGGGAAATGTTTTTAAAAAATCCTAGTATAAATATATCATATAAAATAATTAAAAACCAATATGACGGAAATATCCATCATCATGCAAATTTACATGTTAAGCTCAGTAAAAAATAAATAATATATATATATATATATATTTGTGTCTTTGCATAGTGATGTAAATTTCATCGCTTTTATTAGCAAAAAAAAAAATCTCAGATTAGTTGTAAATAAATATGTAAGATATCGAACGTTTCTTCCAACCACAACAAACAGAGGAATGACAGGTTCAAACCCGCTATAATGATTGTAACATTTGACTTTTTTTTTTTTTTTTTTTTTGACAGTTACATTCTTTATTACGCAATAGTCATAAAAAAAGTTGCCAGCAACAACCAATTTACAGTACACCAGTTTTGAGTACAATTTTTTGTTCACTAAATGTTATGATGGAAATTCCCTGTGGCTTATTTCTGTCGAGCTATCTGCATGATAGATTAGAGATGTTTCTGCCTAAAGGTTGTCTGAGTGAGTAATTCTGACCGGTGTGTCGGCCTGGATAGCTCAATTGGTAGAGCCTTGACTTTGTAAGTTAAAGATCCGGGGTTCGACCCCCGGTCCAGGCATTATTTTCACTCAGTCGGAAAAATAAAACTTCAATAAATATTAGTATTATATTAAAATAAATGAAATTAATTGATATTAAAAACAATTTTTAAGTTTCAAGCTAATGGTAAAAACGCTTTGCCAATTTATGAGTCTTTTTTTTTTCTTTCTTGAATTTGAGTGCCTTTATTAAAACACTTAGTAATAAATTTAAACCAAAATAGTCAGTTGTAGTTGTTTATTAGGATCTCAGCCGTTAGTATCACATTTTCACGTAAAACCTCTGAATTATTATTAACCTTATAAACTTAAAACAAAATTGTGGGCGTTATCCCGAATTAGTGGCAATAATATATCTCCTACGCTTTTCTTATAGGATTATTAAAATAAAAAAATCTTAGTCAGGGAAATTTTTTTTATTTTTAAAACTTCACAAAAGTTTGATTTCTTATGTAATACCGACAACTAAAAGTTTTTATGCAGTCTGAATAAAATGATTAAAAAAAAAAAGTTTCTTGTAAAAAAAAAATAAATAAATAAATAAAAAACTAATATTAAAATGTCTGCGTTAATTCTTTATGAAACAGAAGTACGTATTTTATTTTTTCTTTATTTTATTTTTTTTTCCATAAAAGAATATGAACTCTTTATTTAAATTTCTTGAAGCGTTAATAAAATAAAAAATGAACAAAAACTTATCCATGCTTTTCGAAGATGCTGAGGCAATGAAACATCAACAATATATTTACATTCTAACTTCAAGTAATCAAAAGTTATGTCTACGTTTTGTTCTTTGTTTTTTATTGTAAGGTCTTTCAAAAAAGATTACATAAGAAAGTGAAGGTTTTAGCTATTCAAAATTACTTATCTATGAAACAAAATTAATTATTTATGTCATTGAAAAAAGACACAGAAGTAAAAAAAAAAAAAAAAAAAAAAAAAATGAAATCTTCACTTAATTTTGCAAATTGAAAGTCAAGTAAAATAGATAATATTCAATTAAAAATTTTTAAAATAACAGAAAATTTATCTATAAAATTATAAAAATAATAAATATTTTTGAAGTAAATAAAAGTTTTGTGAATAGTTAGGTTTAAATTTAGTTTAATGAAAATAACTGAATATCAGATTTTAAAGTTATTATTTACTAGACATTTTTGTTTTTGTTTTCCGTTACTGATTTCTTATTTCCCTTTTTTCATTAATTGTTGCTTCCAAGAAATCTAAAATGTTTGTTTAAAATCTAATCTACAATTTCAAAAGTTGTACAAGAATTTTATTTATCCAGAGACTTTTTTTGTATTAAAAATTCTGCTGCTTTAAAATGAAATTTTCTATATAAGAATTGCAATACAAAATATTCTATGATTCATAATGTTTTTTAAATGTTTATATTTAAATATTCCTTATAATATCAGTTATTTTTTATTAGCATTGGGTTATTATTGCTACAGAGATGATTAAAAAAAAAAAATCATTAAAGACAGAATTAATAACTTTAAAGACATTTCTCATTTCTTTTTTGTTTTCACTTTCTGTTCCCGGTGCACATATTTAAAGTATGAAAATGTGCATTATATAATACATAATTTAGATAAAGAAAATGTAAAATTCCCATTGAATTTTTAATATTTCAGTATGTGAGCAAGAAGTGGATATATATATTTAATTTTGCTGCAATTAATAAATTCATTCTTTTTTTTTTGTAACAATAGTAATAAAAACTGCTCTCTATCTATGTTATATTTTCTTATAAGATTAAATTTCTTACGCTGTTATTCAATGAGATTTAACTGAAAAATACGATTATTAAAAAGGAACTCTTATTCAAAAGAATTGTTTTAAGTCTGTAAGAAAGAAAAAAAAATTTCTAAAATATATTTATAGTACAATGAATGTACAGTCGGTAACAAAAGTGTCCGAACACTAGCAAAAATTCTTATGTAAAAAAAGTACACTTAATGCAGTTTTGTTAAATAAATCCTTGTCGAATCCTGTTCTTAGTCAGTGTAAGAACATGATTCGACAAGGATTTATTGAGCAAAACAGTATTAACTCTACTATTTTTACATAGGAATTTTTGCAAGTGTTCGGACACTTTTGTTACCGACTGTATATATAGAAAGTTTAAAATTTGCATGTTGAGTGTTTTTAGCATATGCACATAAAGGTCTGCATGTATTTGCCTATAGATATGAGTGGATAAATTGGTTCACTTGCGGATTGGTAATGTATGACTGATTTAAGGATTGGGTTAAATTAAATATTTATTGATGGATGGATTGAGAAAATTTTAATTGATAGTGTGATATAGATGCCACATATATTTATTTTGATAGAGTTTTATTTTTTAAATGCAGAGCATATTATTTCTCATTGCGAATGCTACTTATTCTTTCGACGACAATTTTTGTCGCTTTCTGAGAAAAAAAAAAAAAAAAAGAAAAGAAAAAGAAAAATTATTTAATTTTGTGCTTAGCTCGATTTCATACATTTGAAGAGCCAGATGGATTTAATTTTCATTTAGCTATCTGCTGATGATAATCCAAGCATTCAAACTACCGTTGATCTAATAAACGTGTCTCGGCTAAATATAAGTAGCCTCAGAAAACATCAAAGAGATTATTTTGTCTTCCTATTCACATGACTTTACAGAACTAATGTAGTCCTCATACCATAACATTATATTTACTAGAATTGAAAAATATTACTTCCTATCGCTAGCCTAAAGTATTATCTACCTATGTATCTAGGAAATAAAATAAAATAGCATCTTGTAGTTGATTAAAAATTTTGAAAAGAATTATATTATTCTTCATGTCCAAGGAAAATCGGTCCTTCTAACCCCCCCCCCCCCCCGGTGCGTATGCGTTTTTGCTAAAGTTGTCTGTGATACATTTAAGAACTTCTTAACGATTTCGTCATAATTGTACATTTTTATTATGCACATCATTTGTGAAATAAATTACATTTTTTTTTTAAACATTTTTTGATTATGATTAAATAAGGCAGCTTTACCAGTAGTGGACAATTTAAGGACAGTTTACGACTGTTTTATGTGATGTGTTCTGAGTTTGTCAACAACCAAAATTTGATATCTCAATTAACTTTGTCTTTGCATGATAGTATCACGAAAGATGGTAATTGAAGTACTTTTAAACTTAAAATAATAATAATAATAAATAAATAAATAAATAATAATAATAAATAAATAAATAAATAATAATAATAAATAAATACTTTTTAGCGAGAAATTAAAATGCACTAATAGTGAACTCACTCTTTGAATTTTGGCAGAAAAATGTGAACTGATTGAAAATATATAGTTTAACTCTGTAGCATTAATGTATTATTAGAAGAGGAAAAACGATATAAACTTGTATCCTGAACTGAAAACAAATTGCAGAATGTTTACGATTTCAAATGACATTGTGTAAGGTCTGTGCACCGGCTTCCAGAGACCTCATTATAACAAATACTTAAGACAGGAGACAATCAACAAGCTTTGCTTATAAAATAAACAAAGTTTATTCTAGCTTAGAATAAGGATTAGGATGATGGTTTAAGGAACTCACAGAATCATTAAATAGATAAATTAAAACTATTATAAATAAAAGTGCTCACCACTTGTAGCTTTAATTAACGACTTCCGCAGCCTGTGGGAACTCTAGGTACTCGAAGAATGCTCACGAATCCAACTCAGCTTTCAGTGAATTGGTTTGCACTACAACTTAACCTCGTGCAACTCTAACTTTCTAAACTTTTCTTAACACGACCACTCCCTATTCGATCACACTTCACACTATTAACAAATATAAGCCGCTAGCTATTAACTCGTCGTTTGAACGCTCCACAGCAAACTCGAACACCTACACTGTACGACGCAATCATCACACTATTTAAACTCTTCCAAAACAGACAACCTCATTCACTTCGTTTCATCCACTTACTCCTTTAAAACTAATCATATTCAACCACCTTTCCCAATCTACGTAGATCCTAATTTCATTTTAGACTCTCTATGCCTACCCAAAATCACCTCTACTCGATACCGTCAATCTAGCAATTTCACCTCTACCGTCGCCAAACTACGCTGGATCCAGCTTATACTTTCCCGACCTCAACCAACATCTTACCTTCAATACTGATTTCCTACGGCGACATTTATTTGCCTCAACCCGACGCTACATCTACCTTACAACTGTACAAATTGCAGTGTTTAAATGAAATTGTTTTATTTAAATACAGTCTTAATTCATAAATAACATTTTAATTACACGCTTGTGTGAAAATCTTATAAACGGCTAAACTAGCTAGTCTAGCTTTTAAATATTTCCAAACTATCGCTAGAGTCTTAAATACACCCCCCCCCCTTTAAAGAAAAAAAAAAAAAACTCGTTAGAACGTATTGGGATATTTTTATCTGATTATGAGTGAAATGAATAACTACCTTGATCCGATTACCGAATGTGATAGAATACGGCAATTTGCTTGATTTAGTAGTAAACAGGACTGCCCACTACTGAGTAATGATGATATATATTTGTCCGTAAAGGACAATTATAAAACGTCTACGTCTTATTACGAAATTACGAAGTTATCACAATAAATGAATTCTGCATTCTTATTTGTGTCATATGAAATTGAAGGCAAAAGAAATCAACTTCAAATGAGCACAAGGAAAGCAAATAAAATTTTGTTTACCCAAATAACGAATATCGAAATATCGAAATAAATATATGATAGCAAAAATTAGTACTCTTCCAGTTAAATGGACATCCTACTAGAATTGATGACTTGAAATCTTCGTACTTCAAGACACTAATATTAGAGAGTTGTAACACAGCCTTTAAATACGAGGCAAAATTATGCACGAAGTAAAAAGATTCTTTTTAAAGTTTAAATTTAAAATTGTCCCCTGCTGATACAGTGTCCATCATTGGTATACAAAACTGAAATGTTTATTTTTGAATTCTGAATTTTTGTAAACTATGTTTTCAGCCTTTTAAAAACCATGAAAATGTTACTTAAATACTTCCCTTTTATGTTATAATAAACTTCAGAATAGATAGATTAATCAAAGGGGTGATTACTGACGTAATTATAAGTAAATTTATTAGCTTTAACTTAAGAACGGTAATAGATATATTGACTTAAATTTGGTGTCGAGATATAGTAAAGTAGCTATGCGCTACAAGTTGAGATCAGTATCATCACCACTGGTCCGAATTAAAGGATTTAAAGTTCTTAAATCAGAAATGGTAATAGGTAAGTGGAAAAAGTGAAATATAAAGTTGTAGAACGTCCTTGATTTAGTACGAAAAGATACCCTGCGTAATTGTATTATTGTGCGCACTGCGCACAATAATACAATAAACAGAAGATGTAAAACATATGTTTGTTTGGTCGAGAGCTCATTAATTCATGACGTTAAAAAACACGTACGGAAAGTTATTTTAATCACTGTCCTTAGAACGTGAATCATGCATCATATCACTTAATTACAAAGGAAGCTTTTTTTTTTTTTTTTAATATAATATGTTTTTCGTTCAGAAATCGCGACAATAGAACACAAGCTAGTTTTTGGTCGAAATTTTTTCGCTGATCGTACGTGATTTATACATCATGGATTTGAGAAATCGCGCCCAAACAAACACGCTTTTTACAAGTTGTTTTCTTATATTACTGTGCGCAAGATATATTTTCTTATTTAATTCGGGATGCTCTAAAATTTTATAGTTAACTTTTCTCTCGTATCTCTTACCGTTTTTGAGGTAGAAGCACTAACTCCGTTGCGTACGATCAAATGATGCTGTAATGGTTCTCATTTTGTTGAGCATAGCCACTTTACTATGCCTAGAGGCCACTTTTAAGGCAACCGCTATAGCTGTTCACCAATTAAGGTCGAAGAAATGGACTTAGCGGTTAACCTATATACTGCGGAACTGATAGACGCATTCATTCTTGAATGAATAGATTACCTATTTCATATAATAATCAAAGGATTTTTGATTGATCGACTGACATAGTAGTCAAATGATAACTCATTAAAACATTAATAATTAATTTTTATGAATATCTTGTTATTCCTCAGAAAGTAAAATGATTAATTTCCGATGAGTTTCTTGACAAAATGAATCAAATTTTATTGAGGCTTTTCCATTTTTACATTATTTGTAAAATATATGGATTCGAAAAAAATCTCATATTAAATGGAAGCAGTTTATTTCTTATTCCATTAAACAAATATTGAAGTACCTTTAAAAATGCTACTAAATCAATATATCAACATGTGCCTATTGTTATGCGTGGGTGTGAAATTTCATCATAGAAATTAAAGCAAAACCGTTTTCTTCAGCAGTATTTTCCTGCAATATGCTTATGAAATATTCTGCAATTTTATGTAACTTGACGGTATTTTACTGATGAGTAATGAGTTTTATAATCATATAAGAACTTTAATTACAGATTCAATAATTACCTTATATGTAATTGGACTACACATAAATATGGAAACAGAGAATCATTTGAAACTCGCCCATCTTAAAATGCTTGATTAACGTTTGATGAGAAGGTCGTTGGCGAACCCAAAATATTAAAATGTAACGCCTCCGCTAGATGACCATGGCCTTGTTGTGCACATCTGTGACGTCAGAGATCATGGACATGACATATAATTTCTGTCTTAGTCTTTGATTAAAAAATATAATTACAGTTTACAGTATTCAGGAGATCAAATGTTTCACTTTAAGTGTTCTGTATGGTTATAATTCATTAGACATGGAAGGTTAAATTACGATGCGCTTGATCGTAAAATAAAGTAATTCCAAACAGAAAAATGCCAAGAAAGGAGGAAAAATTCCCTTAAAATAAATTAATTTCCAAAGTATGTATTTTTCTAAATAACAAACAAAGTGAAAATGAGGAAGACGTGGGTGGTATAAAGTCATTGTTGTCAGCTTTCAATTCAAATTAATTTTTTGTTAATATATTCTAAGAACTACATAAAAAAGTAAGAAATTTGTTTAAAGAGTTCTAAATTTTATTACGACCGTTACATACATTATCTTCTTCATTATAAATTTAAATCCAAAAATACATTTATTATTAAAGGAGGAAAAATTGCCTTATAATAAATGAATATCCAAAGCATATATTATATATGTAATATATATATATAATGAGAATACGTGTGTGGTATAAATTCGTTGTTGACAGTTTGAATTCAAATTACGTTATTTATTAGCTTATTGTAGAAAGGACATAAGAGAATAAAAAGATTTTTTGAATGTTCCAATTTTTTTACTACGGCCATTACATATATCAATATTCCCACGTGTCAGGTTCGAATTCCTTTTCAGACAGAGATGTGTCTGGTGGTTTGGAATCCACTTTAAGGTGTATATTACGGTCTAACCAGCCTTAATGAGCAATTAATGAGCGTAGATCTACGCATAGAATCCAAACCCATTTATGTTGTTACTAGAAAAAGAAGTTTACGTTTACATTAACGAAAATAATAACACTCTTTTGGTGTTTAAAATCTGGCATATGTTAATAATTATATATTTTCTTTGAATCGCTTATTTAAAATTCAATTGTAGTAGGAAACCGTAGCCTCCTAAACTAGATGCCTGTCGTGTGGCTCGTAAACTTGGCAACAGTTTAAACGGTAGACAGCGCCACCTGGTACAGATAGCGCGAATTTTTTATTCAACTGACACCAATAATTCTAAGAAATAATATATGATATATATAATCGACGTTTCTTTGATTCTATTCGACTTTTATGTATATCAAATCCCACTTTTAAAAATTTGTGGTGGCTGTTGAATAAAAAAGTCTCGCAATCTGTACCAGGTGGCGCTGCCTACCGCTTGAACTGTTACCAAGTTCCTGAGCCACGCGACAGGCATCTAGTTATGGAGACTATGAGGAAGCGCTTCCGTAACATAGAAAATTTTTGAATTCTTCTAAGATTTAAATTGAAAATCTATAACTTTCACAATCATGATTGTTATTTTTATTGTGATGATAGGAACTAGTTTAATCCCTAAAATTTCAAATAAAATATAATAATATTTGTTTTAAATGTTTGACAATGTGACAGGTGCAACAAAATGATGAGAACAATCGTGAAATCGATTTGAAAAGTAAAATAATAACAATAATATTTTTAAAAAAGAGCTGTACGATAATTCCGAAATATATTAAATATTTGAAACGGCTAAATTAAAGTGAAATGAAAAAAAAAAAAAAAATGATGTGGCTTTCACACGACTTTATCTACTCTGCATTTGATTACTGTAAAGACAGATTACAGAATTATTGTAAGAAAACAAGTAGTGTATATGAACGTAATTCAATAACAGGTGAAAATATATTTAGAGACAGTTTGATTTGACATATATTTCTGTGTGAGGAGGGCTACTGCCCTCCTAATAGAGAAACTCAGCAAAATTTAGTCCTCTTCAAATCCGCACTTAACTATACTAATTATATTTATAAAGAATTTAAGTCTGTTATGAAATTTATAAGTTAATCCCGAATTATTGAGACAAATTTCTCCCGCACTACGTCTTGAAATTTATCAATGTTGATCAAACTTTTCAAAAGGGTGCCTAATCTGTCAAACAATACTTTGTCTACCGTGTGGGGAATAAAGAGTTATTATCATTCTTAAGCAATTCTTTTTGGAGTTATTAAAATATATTGAAATACTTCCATTAGTTACATTCCATAGGAAAGATTGTTTTCGTTTAATTTTAGATTGCCTTATATATTGTCTATAAATATTTACGCACTTAAATTTATTACAGTATGAAAGGAAAAAAAAAACAGCTTAAAGGTCACTTTTAGAAATTTACAAGAATAGCCCTAATATATCCCAATTCTTTTGTGTTGTTCTGTGAACGAATAGTGAAGGAATTCTATACGAAGCATGCTTTATGCTTATAAAAAGTACATGGTGGTTTTGTTTAGTGCAGTCTTAAGATATTAGACTATAACTACCAGAAATTTTGCTCACAAACATAATGCATTTGAATTCCCTTGGATGTCTATGTAAACTGCCAATTTTTCGAGTCCAACAAAAAAGTTTACTGCGGCATCTCTTTACAGATTTAAAGTACCCAGCTTGGGTTTCCTACTAAGCATTTGTTAAAACATTGTTTTGAAAAAAAAAAAAAAATGCTGTATTTGAAAATAAATTATATACTTGTATTTAGTTGTTCTTTAGTATATATATATATATATATATTTTTTTTTTCCAATAAAAACGCCTGTCTTAATATGGACTACGATTGAGAAAACATGACTTGATCGCGAATCTACCTCAAGCCTCGCAGTGTTCCTAAAATTTTATTTGTATTTATAATAAAATGAGCGTAAAGTTTTAGGAACGCTGCGATCTTTGCTCCCCTAAGAAAGCAAAATTGGCTTTAATAAGGAAATATTAACATGCATATTATCTTTTTGTAATATATGTCAAATTTATATGTCGATTTTTGTATATAGTTCTTCTGTTCAGCATTCAAATTTCAATTGAGTTTAAGTCACTCTAGTTTAAAGACGTATGTAGTTTATTCTAATGGTGTTTTAAGAAATGAAAACTCTCATACTGACCAAATTTGTCTTGTGAGGTCGTATAAAGGATTTTAAAAATGTAACATTTATAACTTTTATATGCATATATAGAGAGAGAATGAGCGAGAGAGATTTCTTTTTTTTATTTTTATTTTAACTCGTCTTGAGCTAAAGATTGAGTCAAATAGTTGTTTTGTAACTCGAATGCATTTATTAAAATGAATTACAAACATTGAAGCAGAACTATATTTTATGTGCATTCAGGATTTACTCGTAAAAGAAAAAAAAAAAAAAGAATTTTTTCTGTAATTTTGTGTGTTTTTTTTTTTTTTTTTTTTTTTTAATCATACCTTGAATATAATAAATTAGGATTATATGCCTTACAGATTGTATAATTATTGAATATTTTTGGTGAGCAAAAATTAAAATGTTAATATTAAATGTTGTTTTGATAAATACACAAAACTTTTTAAGTACCACCCTCATAATATAAAATTTTTCTCGAAATGGACATTTTATAAATGCCAAAAAAAAAAAAAAAAAAAAAAAAAAAAAAAAGTATTCAAATCTTTTTTTAATAATAAGCAGCCGTTTAATGCAAACATTAAATCCTACAGTTATGTTACATGTTCATTATGCTCATTAAAACTTAACTTATGTATTAGTTTAAGAAATAATTTATAATACTTTACTGGTAATTAAAATCAGCTGCGCAAATAATACCTTCAGGCAAGTCAACAACATATAGTGTTTTGAAATTATGGTTATTAAATAAATTCAGAATATTTACGTGATATAATTTAATTATTTTTTAAAGATGCATACTCGTGTATAATTACATTATATATATATATATATATATGTACATAAATATATATTTGTAGATAAATAAAGTAAAAATTTATAAATAATAAGTTCATCTCCTTCAAAAATAATTGAAAAAGCTAACTAAGCAGTGCAGGTATGATATGGTGGCGTAACTCTAGGATGCTCGTTTTTCCCCCAGACTATACCAATTACACACTGTAAAAATATTTGTTGAAACACAAGAAATTTCTGATTTTTCTAACAGAAAACGTCAGTTTTTTTAAAATTACAGAAATTTGCTATAAAATTACATCTAAATCGGGGCCAAAAGATACAATTTTTCTGATAAAGTCAGTAACTGGATACGGACCACGGACTTAACCACGCTCCAAATATACTTTTTTGTGAAAAACCTCTTATAATCTTGTAAGTCAAACATATTTTTCCTTATTTACTAAGATTTGTGAGAAGATAAGGGGTTTTTTACAAAAAAGAACTTTTGCAAAGTGGTTAAAATAATTGGATCTTTTAATTAATTACGCAGCATGTGAAAAACCCCTTAAGAAATTTCAACTCTTGGAAAATATCTAAAATCTAACTCGTTCTTTTTCATAATTTGCTTAATTTTTATTCTATTCAAATGCTCTTTTGACAAAAGTTGCTCAATATATCTAGTTTTCAACCTATGTAATAAAATCTTTTCTATCTTTCGCACATGCGCACTAGTGAAAACGTTTTTCATAAAAATGTTCATATTCCATGAGATATTTGAGGTATTTGTATTCAGTTTGCAGTATATTATTTTAAAAATGTTTTTCCAACTTATCGGAAAGTGGGAATAATTTTCGTTAAAAACTCTGTATATTATAAACAAAAAAAAACATGTTGATTTTCTTTTTGGAGTTTTAAAATAAATGCTTATATCTCCGTTATTTAATATGCTATCGTCACACAAAATTATCCCCAAATTAAACTGGGTCTGTGTTAAAATATCCTAAAGTTTCAGTTTATTTTGTTCACTTAACGATACAGGGTGATCACAAACATTATTGATTTTTGTCAATTTGTTACTGGCCCCCTAACTGCTGTCTTAAACCAATCTTCACTGAAAAGCATGAGGAGGACCCAGTTCTTTCAATACCCAATGTTTGAAAATATTTCATCGAGAGATAAGTTTTCAAATTTAAAAATCTGATCATTTTCAAATCTTGCTAAACTTTTGAGCAGGAGTGTACATTTTAAAGCAGGAAACTGTTAGGCTTAACTATGATTATGCGGCGATTGTATTCATTAGCGATAGAATAAGTAGTGAGAAATATTGATCTTATCTATAATACAACAAGCAGTTCTCCCATTTCATCGTATGGGGGAAAATTAAAAATTAAAAGAAAAAATTTGACCTGTTGGCAAACGATTGTTTATTCTGAGTTCTGATGAAGGCTAAGCTTTCTTCAAATCTGTTGAAAAATTCAGTTGGAAACAAATGAGAATTTTCACATACAAGGAGCGGGTGGAAATGCTGGAGATTCCCTTACCCTCCTAAGTATTAAATTTTGGAAGATTCTCATGTTTTACCACAATTAGCACGTAAGACGAGACATTTTTATACATTTTAAGCTCCTGCAGGAAACCACTGAGATTTTTCCCGTGCGAAGAACGGATGGAAAGGCTAGATACTCTCTTCATACCCTTAAATACTAAATTTCGGAATTTTCTAATATTTTATCTGAATTAGAACCTAAGAAGAGACAGTCTGCTAAATTTTGCACGTGCGAAGAACGGGTAGAACTGTTCGTCGCCCCATTTCACCGCCTTAAATACCGAATTTCGAAAGTTTCTCATTTTTTACCGTAATTAGGGCCTAAGAGAAAACATATTGCTAAACTTTAAGCTTTTGTTTGAAGCCACTGCAGAGGTACAATGAAAAGCTGAATAAACTTCGACTTTCCCTTTTAACCCCTTATGTATTAAATTTAGTTAAATCCATTTACAGTGAGCCCTACGTCATAAATAAGGCTACTCTCCCAACAACATGTTAATAGTTTCACCGTTTCGGACTCTACATTGATAGATGAATGAGCGAAGCAGTGGTATTTCGCGTTAATGTATATAGATATGAGAAGGCTTTTCCACGTTAGAGATATATATTTCATTCGTCTTCATAACAAATATAAGTTCTTTTTACAGTCATTTGCAAAAGTTTAAGACCAGAAGCGGATTTTAAGTATTTTAACACATTGCATCCTTTGTGCAGATTATTGCGTCATCTCATGTGCTGATTGCATCAGACGCATTATACTGCTGTAAATTAAGTTGGCCGGCACGTTTATCGCCAGTTGTTTATTGGATTTTGTCGTAGACAGTGCTGTTGTGTAATTATTGTAATGGGTAAAAAACCTTCACTTACTGTTACAAAAAGGTCAGAAATATTGAGCCTGCATAAAATTGGATTTTCTGAATGTCAAATAAGTTCGAGGGTAAATGTGAGCAAGACAGTTGTGCATCAAGCTATTTGTAAATTTAAAATTTCGGGAAAATTTGTGGACCTTAAAAGTCGTTTATTTTTCATACTTGGAGTATGTCGAGGTTTCCTTGCAGGTTTATGGGATGATGAGCCAAAATCTTTGGCCAAACATCTTGAAATAGTACTCAAACTGACTTTGGTGCCTTTTGCAGCCAGAGAATGCCTAATTGTATTGCAGGTGGTTCTTGAATCTCGTACGGCCATCCTTCTTATAACTTGATCATCACGTGCACTTGTTTTTCTAGGGCGACCGCTTTTCTTAAAGTCCTCATATTTTCCCGAAATTTTAAACTTACAGTCGGTAACAAAAGTGTCCGAACACTAGCAAAAATTCCTATGTAAAAAAAGTACACTTCATACGTTTTTGTTAAATAAATCCTTGTCGAATCCTCTTCTTAGTCAGTCTAAGAACATGATTCAATAAGGATTTATTTAACAGAACCGTATGAAGTGTACTTTTATTGCATAGGAATTTTGGCTAGTGTTCGGACACTTTTGTTACCGACTGTACTAATAGCTTGATGTCCAGCTATCTTGCTCACATTTACCCTCAAACGTATTTGATGCTCAGTAAATCTAATTTTATGCAGGGTCAATATTTCTGACCTTTTTGTAACAGTAAGTGAAGGTTTTTTACCCATTATAATAATTACACACTATCATTGTCTACGACAAAATCCAATAAACAACTGGCGATAAACATGCCAGGTACCTTTATTTATAGCAGTAGAATGCGTCTGATGCAATCAGCACATGAGATGACGCAATAATCTGCGCAAATGATGCAATGTGTTACAATACTGAAAATCGGCTACTGGTCTTAAACTTTTGCAAATAACTGTATAGAACAAAAAATTTTCTTTTTTTAAGAGTGTTGCCACTCGAGGGTAATGTTTTACAAATTAATTCTTTCAAAATTAATTTATTTGTAACAAACGATAACTGTTCATACTTTTCAGGCTTTTTAATAAAGATAGAATTTTTTTTTTAAATGAGACTTATTACAAAAAGAATTTATTTAAATATAGTGACCAGCGAAGCAGGCAAAGCCAACTAATTAAATATATATTTTCAATCATTTCGCAATTTTTTTAAACCTTTATTGAAAAAAACAAGAAAGAAAAAAAAATCCGTTTCCACTCAGGAAACAGAAAAGATGGCCACTACATTGATTATGGGATATCTATTTTAAGCTCTCTCGAAAATTAATATTTTCCGTATAAAAATGATCCAATTTGCGTTTTTTTTTTTTTTTTTTTTTTTTTTTTTTTAGTACAGTCTTTTACAGTAAGAGGTAATTGAGGTATGAAACACTGGTTAGAGTTAAAGCCATAAAATTAAGAAAAATGTACAAAAAATAGCCGAAAATGTTCGCTCTAGTACAGTTACCCTAAATTTACCAAACAGCTTAACGTCCCAAACGCACTAAATCCATTGTACAAACCAATGCCAAACCATTTAGCAATTATGGCATAGCACTAATCGCAGTATATTATATTATGCTTTTTTTCAAAGTATAAATTTTTCCTAACGCAACTTTTTTTTTTTTTTTTTAAACCAAATTTTCCCCATAGATGCATTCTTTCGAGATAAATAATTCAACAAAAATGCTTCATTGATGAATTATTTGCATAGGATTGACATCCCTTACATTTTAATTACTGAACTAATTATTTTAATTGAAACATATATATATTTTTTCAAAATTCCTTTCTCATCATGATATAATACAAAGAAAAATTGAAATACGAATGATAAAGAAACTACATTTTAGTTTAAAATGTATCACGTAATTACTCACAATATTTCAAATACACATGAAAATTTAAACATTTGTTTCAATCGAAACTCAACTCGATGCAACGATGCTTAGGACGATTCTCATTAAAAAAAAAAAAAAAAAAAAAAACCTGATTTTTCGTTATTTTAAATGGAATGCTTAACCATTTTTATTCAAACACTAAACACTTATAGATGGTAATAAAATCAAAATTTCCAGTAACCTTTCCGCTTATTTATTTATTTTTTACAGGCATAATTTAGAAGCAAATATATTTTATAATATTTTATAAAAAATGTTTTACACGTTGATAATGATACATGATAATAATAATAGTGTTAATAATAATAAATGTTTTACATGTTAATATACTGTTTTTTTTTTTTTCTTTTATCATGAGTTAATTTCTATTTCAGAACTTTTAGAGGTCCCTCAGTCGAATACCAATTTTTTCATACAGTACTAAAGGGCTCTGTACCTACTCGCTCCGCTCTTCAACCTTCGAGAGAGGCTTTGCCGCCCTCCCGAATTGTTTTGCTCATTAACCCTGTGGGGCTTTACCCGCCTACTGATAGCTTTATAAAGGGGGGGGGGGGGACGAACAGCTTTTATTTCTTATTTATTTATTTATTTATTTTTAATATATAGAGAAAAAACAATTTATTTAACTCAAAATCCTTTTGAGCTATAAAACATTTAGTGAAAAATTCGATGTTTCGTATATTTAAAAAAATATGACCCACTAATGCGTATTTTGTTAAAAGTTCTATACGCTTGCAAATAAATTAACCGGCCTTTCTGATGATACCTATAGTTAAGGAATTGAACCCTTGGTTTTTCCTACAGGGCGATTCAAAAAGAAGAGAAAATCTGAGCCAAAAAAAAAAAAAAAAAAGTTAAAAAATATTAAATATTTGTTTTCTTCAAAAAGCGTTACATCTTTGGAATTACGAAGAAACATGCTTTTGAATGGGGCAGATAAATTTTCTGTATTTTTATTCGTTTATACATAATTTAAATTTAAAAACAAATCTTTTAAAGAAAGATCTCAAAGTGAGAGTTTGAAAAATCCGTGCGCGCGTTTCAGAAAAGAAAAAAAAAAAAAAAAGTCATAACTGGTGAAATGTCATCATTCGGATTGCAACTTCTTTTAAGGTTTGTTCTTTTTATCGAGATCTATATTAAAAAAAAAAAAAAAAAAAAAAAAAAAGTTTTATCTCATAAACTTTTTGAGTTACAAAATCTTCAGTAAAATGTAGAGAGATGTGTAAAATTCGATATTTCGAAAATTTTGAAAATATGAATTTTAAAAATTTGTATGGTTTGAAAGAGGATTAAATGGCCTTTCTAAAGGTACATGTCGTTAAGAAATTGAGCATTTAGTTTTTCCGTACAGGGCTATTCAAAAAGAGATGAGCGAAAAAAGTAGCATCTTTTAATTAATTCTTAACCCGGTGGAAGGCGCGCGCTAACCCTCGAACTGTTGGAATTCAGTTGGAGCTGCCTCATGCCATAAGTGTGCTAATTCGCCAAAAATAGTAAACTCTCATTTTGTTCCTTCTGTTCAGTTTGTGTCAGCGTTTTCTCATCATTGACACCATCATTACATTATTGTTAGCAATACATGGAGCAAACAGATTTAGCGAAAGCCTCATATTTGTGCAAACAATAATGAAAGCGTAATTTGAAATGAAGATCTGCCATACGAAATTTGTATACGAAGGTTTACATAGCTCGAATAGTTTTGCTTTTTAAAGTAAGATATTAAATGGAATATTAAACGGTTTGTTGGTTGGGTTTTACGTCACATTAGTGTTGTGCTTTGGGCAATTGGCAAATAGTCTGGGACTCACCCATAAGGATGGTCCTGGGGAAGTAAATGGAATTGGTGCTTTGAGAAAAATGCTATGAATAGAATTACAAGTCTTAATAAAGTTTCAAGTTGTATCGGAGTTATGGCTTTTGATACATTTTTAATATTGTACAGTCGGTAACAAAAGTGTCCGAACACTAGCAAAAATTCCTATGTAAAAAATGTACACTTCATACGGTTTTGTTAAATAAATCCTTCTCGAATCCTGTTCTTAGTCACTGTAAGAACATGATTCGATAAGGATTTATTTAACAAAACCGTATGAAGTGTACTTTATTTACACAGGAATTTTTGCTAGTGTTCGGACACTTTTGTTACCGACTGTAGGTGCATTGGAAAATATTTTTGATGAAGTTCTGTTATGATTACCATTCAAAATGATTCTCAAATTTAATCTATCTTCACCATGAAGGCTCCATTCCCCTCCATTGAGGACCAAAATTTTGATGATATATCTTCCAGTGGCGGCTCGTATTGGGGGTACTTCATCGAAACGTCTAGAAAAAGTACAAAGAATGGAACTTGTATTCCCCTAATTGGCTGATTTGCTTATTTCGACAATCTAAGTAAATATGTTAACACTTCAAGCGCCAATTAAAAGAAAACGTTTTCGTTGTTAACATACTGTTTTCAGTCATTAGCCTGCAGCCCTCCCAAAACGTCGCTCACGAGCCACCACTGATGTCTTCGGACCACGTTTCGGTGCGTATCCTAGACAGTTGCCATTTGTCAATAGTGTAGCACTAGTGCTACCTAAAACCTATATAATCTCAACCATTTACATACATTTATCGGTAAATATAAGATGTCACCGAAGCAAGGGAGCCATCTACTCCGTAGAGGATCAAAATTGTGATGGTATGTCTCTGGACCATCCTTAGGAGTGAGTCCTTGTACGTCGCCAATTGTCCAATAGTGCAGCACTAGTGCGACGTTAAACCCAACCTGCCTACCCACCCTGTAAATATACAAAAAATATACACCCTTAAGTGGTGTGTCCTAGACTGTAGCCAATTGTCTTAGCGTAGCACTAGTGTGACATAAAACGCACGTCCGCTCTCTCTCTTACTCACAAAATAATACTAGTGGATCTGCAGATCAGGAGCCTCAACGTCCTATTTGCATCAGACATTTTTCAATAGGACATTTTTATTTATTCCTTATTATATAATAGTATATATTGATTCGATCGACTTATTACCATAATCAGATACATTCCTGAGGGGGGCTGCCGCCCCCCTCAACCCCCCGCTCTATCTCTCTTTGTATACCTATTTGTATATCATATAAAGTGTTATGGAATTGTAAATAATTGCATTTATTTTTGTATAATTTTTTTCAGAGGCTTAGTAAGTCGATAAAATGCTAATTTTGTGCATTTCTAATCGGTTTAGCGTTAAAATAGCCTATTTTTCCTTTAAAAACCCATTGAAAAGCTACAATAAGGGAAGAAAAGGATTTGGCGCCAAATTTGGCGACTGTTTCCCTTCTTGGCGATTTTTTTTGGCGACCTTGGCGAGAAAATTCTTATTAGGGATATACCAAATATGGAAGCTCTAATCTCATTGGCTGATGAGATACGAGAATTTTCCAGAACAGTCTGTGTTCGATAGAATAGTATAAAAGGAGCATTTTTTTAGCCAAGGCGGCCAATCTCAGATCTGTGTCAGTTTCGTCAAATACTTGCTTTATGTGTTATTGATAAACAGTTTGTACTGTTGTTTTGCTGTTAACGGCTGTTGTTTAAGCTATGTTTACTGGTTGAATTGAAGCTGATACTTGGTTTATAGACCTGTATTTTTCTGGAATTTTCTATGAATAATTCACTGAATTTTTGTAAGTTTCGCCTTTCATTCTCGGACAACTTACCAACCCCCAAGTACGCAACAATATGTATTCTTAATAAACGACGGTCTTGTATTATTTCCCTGAAATTCATAAATACCAAATTTTATACAAAAAAAATTACATAGGATATCGAAAATATTTTGCATAACCTTTAAACTAATTATCAATTCTATGCCCACAATTTTTAACAGGAAAACATGCTTTTAAAATTCTAATAAAATTTTATTATATTTGATGGGGTGTAACCATGTTAAAATACACTTTTAAGAAATACCGACTATAGACCGTAATAGTACGAAATTCCTTTATGTATGCCGGAAAAGTAGCCACAGTCATTATAAACGCTAATAATAAGAATAAACCTAATTAATTGTAACTCATTAATTTTTCGAACTAATTTGACATCATTTGGATGATTACAGTACGTACTCTGAATTATTTTGTGTGGTCCCATAAATTATTTAGTCTATACATAACCTTTTTTAAGAGTAAACATGATTTTAAGCAACTTTATAATGTATGTTAACTTTATTAAGTTCAATTCAGCATAAACGCATTAAAGTGCGCGCTTAAATTAAAAATTTGTCCATAGGGTCTAATGTTACGAAATTCTTCCGTGTGTCTTTGTAAACGAACCATAAACATTGTATACACCAGTAAAAACTATTCAGCTTATTTTGCGTTTAAAATTAATAATTGTTCCAAATTTAACATCGTTTGGATGACTAAGTGACATTGTCAGAACACTTTTGTAAGGTCCTGTACATTAATTAGAAAGCTTAAGAGCACATATTTTCTTCAAACAACATAAGTTTAAGCATCTTACTCACGTGCTCTAATTTCATTTTCTTCATTGCAAAGTAATAATATTAAAATGCGTTTAAACGAAATTCACCCCCATACGCCTTAATGTTAAGAATTTTTGCGTGTCCCTGTACACAGTTTATAAAAAATATATCAATAAAAATTATACAGCTACTTATATGCAAAGCTGGAACGTGTGCGCCAATTTGCAAGTCAATCGAAGGATTTTTTCGGTCGCTATTGCGGTACATACAAATTCTTCCCATAGGCCGTAAGGATAAGAAAAATTTTGGCGTGTCCCTGTACACGAACGACAAATGGAATACACACCTAACACTATGCAGCTAATTCCGTTGGGCTCATGAATATGTGTACCAACTTGCAAGTCAATAGCGTTATTTTTGGGACCGCTATCGCGGTACATACAAATTCTTCCCATAGGCCGTAATGATAAGAAAAACTTTGGCGTGTCCCTGTGTACGAATTAGAAATGGAATACATACCAAAAACTATACAGCTGATTTTGTGGGGCTCATGAACATGTGTACCAAATTTCAAGTCAATAGCGTGATTTTTGCGGCCGCTATCGCACGACAGACAGACAGACGGACGGACGGACCGACGGAACCCAAAACCTTTTTGAGTCTCAACAGAGGGCCTCCATTGACGTTTCGGAAAAAATTGGAAGTCAATAGCTTGATTTTTGCGGTGGCTATCGCGGTACATACAGATTCTTCCCATAGGCCGTAATGATCGAACTATTTGGCGTGACCCTGTACACGAACTACAAATGGAATACATACCAAAAACTATACAGCTGATTTCGTGGGACACATGAGCATGTGTACCAAATTGCAAGTCAATAGCGTGATTTTTGTGGCCGCTATCGCGATACATACAAATTCCTCCCATTGGCCGTAATGATAAGAAAAACTTTGGCGTGTCCCTGTATACGAAGTAGAAATGGAATACATACCAAAAACTATACAGCTGATTTTGTGGGGCTTATGAACATGTGTACCAAATTGCAAGTCAATAGCGGGATTTTTGTGGCCGCTATCGCGATACATACAAATTCCTCCCATTGGCCGTAATGATAAGAAAAACTTTGGCGTGTCCCTGTATACGAAGTAAAAATGGAATACATACCAAAAACTATACAGCTGATTTCGTGGGGCTCATGAACATGTGTACCAAATTTCAAGTCAATAGCGCCATTTTTGCGGCCGCTATCGCGCGACAAACAGACAGACAGACAGACAGACAGACACAGCCCAAAACCGTTTTGAGTCTCAACAGAGGGCCTCCACTGACGTTTCGGCAATAAAATAAAATTTTTAGTTACAGTCGGTAACAGAAGTGTCCGAACATTAGCAAAAATTCCTATGTAAAAAAAGTACACTTCATACGGTTCTGTTAAATAAATCCTTGTCGAATCCTGTTCTTAGTCAGTGTAAGAACAGGATTCGATAAGGATTTATTTAACAAAACCGTATGAAGTGTACTTTTTTTACATAGGAATTTTTGCTAGTGTTCGGACACTTTTGTTACCGACTGTATATTCTAAAGAAATATTAACTGTTCTCACAAATATTTCTAGCAATAACTTACTCAATTATGCTGGGAAAAGATTACATAGTTTTATTGACTATTAAGGGTTACATACAAACGGAACGCTTGCAATTTCGATGACGTAAATTTTGCAATTTTTTGCAAATACAGTAGGCAGTAGAAGTATCCGAGCACTAGCGAAAATTCCTATGTAAAAAAAGTACACTTAATTCAGTTTTGTTAAATAAATCCTTGTCGAATCCTGTTCTTAGTCAGTCTAAGCACACGATTCGACATAGATTTATTTAACAAAACAGTGTTAAGTGTGCTGTTTTCACATAGGAATTTTTGCTAGTGCTCGGATACTTTTACTGCCGACTGCAGTCATAGATTTGGAACGCTTGCAAAGGGCTTTGCAACTGGAAGTGTTTCATTTGTATGTACCCCTAAAAAGTTTAGCAGTTGTGGTGACTCAATCATTCCATGCGAGTGCTACCGGTCTAATTAATTTAATGATATTTTAATGAATACAAATTAAGGGAGCCGCGCTGAGCGGAATTAACGTTGCGTTATGCTACGCAATGGAAAATTGGAGACGTTCTATAGTTAGTTGATTGATTTTTAACGTCACACTAGTACTGCGCTATGGGTAATTGGATGTACCCCTAAAGATGGTCCGGAGACATGCCATCACAATTTTGATCCTCCACGGAAGGTATGACCTCTTAAGGTAATATATTATAACTAAATTTAAATATTCAGTATTTTTTTTTTTCTTCGTTATTTGAAGACGCTCACTATACTTATAGAGATTAGTGTATAATCGATTTTAAACATTTTTCCCCAAAAGTTATTTAAAAAAAAATGGCGTTTGGAGGGGTTTTTCTTTTCTTTTTTTTTTTTTCATCAAGAATGAGGTTGAGTGAGTTTAACGTCTAACTAGAACTGCGCAGTGGGATATTAGCGATAGTCTGTGATTAACTTTAAGAGATGGGTTAAAGTGTTATATTATTTACATATAATATTAAGTGTGCTTAATTTTATATATAATGTTTAAATTATATATATACATATATATAATCAAAACATGTATGTGTATATATAATAAATTGTTTCCATACGTATTTTAAACCCTAGGCTTAAAATCAATATTGTCTCCAATAGCTCACTATGCAGTTCTAGAGCGACACTAATAAACCCTTTCTAGTCTAATCCACATGTATTCAGCGTTCTGTTTGACGTAACTCGGACTCTCTTACGTATGCTGTGGAGGGTTGCAATTTTCGGCCCGATAAGAAAAGCGCCATGTTGGCGATTTTTCGAAACCGGCTACCTATTCCAATGAATTGTCTTTGTTGGGGTAACTGAGTCACCCCAGCGAGTGCTACCGGGTTAAACATAAAATATCCATATTTTTCAGGAAAAATAAGAAAAAAAAAGATACACCGTTGAAATTGGTAATAAACAACCTTCCGGATGCTACAGACGTATGTTGCATACCTTGATCCGTTAAAGAGGAATCAAAAACGCACAAAATTTTCTACTTATCTTCTTTTCTTCTACGGAGCGCTTTCGGATAAAGGAAGAATGATTTTTGGAGAAATTATTTGGAAATTGGCAATTAGAGTACCATTATTAACACGACGTTTTTAATTAATAACTTCGTTAATTAAGGTGATAGAAATTTCTAACCAAGATAACCGTGTTCCTTAGATTATCCGGTAAACATCGGTACCTTTTGCAACGCTGAGGACCCTCTTGTTTACGAGAAAATGTGGTTGCAGAAAAAAAAAAAAATGTGACAGCGGTGGAAGTACCCCCCTCCCTTTTTTTCCCTTTTTTAATATATAGAGAAATTTCAGTAATTGTCTGCAATTATTTTTTTCCATTGAAGAATACAAAGACTGCCATAAAAATATATATATACAGTCGGTAACAAAAGTCTCCGAACACTAGAAAAATTTCCTATATAGAAAAAGTACACTTAATAAAGTTTTGTTAAATAAATCCTTGTAGAGTCCTGCTTTTAGACTGACTAAGAACAGGATTCGAGAAGGATTTATTTAACAAAACTGTATTAAGTGTACTTTTTTTATATAGGAATTTTTGCTAGTGTTCAGAGACTTTTGTTACTGACTGTATACATAATCAATTAAGAAACCGCTGAAATCCTTAAAATTTTGTTGAGATGGATAGTCTACATTCGGCAGCAAAATTATTGAAGCGCTAGCAATAATTAATATATAGGCGAGGACGGGCACAATGGACCACCACTATTTAAATCTAATAATATTCAACTCTTTTAGTTCCTATGGATACACTTGTATGGCAGCATATTAGTAGTTGTATGCAGCCAAAAAAAAAAAAAACCACATGGGAAATAGTAAGATAACCATTTTGAGCAGTTTTTATGTTTTGAGGTGCTCAAAGTAATTTTTTCACATTAAAGTTTTTAAAATTTTATAAAGATTGAATTAGTGACTATAAATACTATATAGCTGTTAAAGGAAGGAAAGATATTGCTGTTCTTAAATTACTAAAAATTATTAGCATATTTATAGTCTATATATTAATTTATTCTTATTATTTGTTTTACTTTGACACGGGGCAGAGTGGACCACCTTCCAGTGTGCCTAAAAGTACAAATTAGATTTAATATAGTTATTTTAGTTAAGGTTTGTTCTTTAAGGTTTAAGGTTTGTTCTTTTTATCGAGATCTATATTAAAAAAAAAAAAAAAAAGTTTTATCTCATAAACTTTTTGAGTTACAAAATGTTCAGTAAAATGTAGAGAGATGTGTAAAATTCGATATTTCGAAAATTTTGAAAATATGAATTTTAAAAATTTGTATGGTTTGAAAGAGGATTAAATGGCCTTTCTAAAGGTACATGTCGTTAAGAAATTGAGCATTTAGTTTTCCGTACAGGGCTATTCAAAAAGAGATGAGAGAAAAAAGTAGCATCTTTTAATTATTTTTTAAACATAAAATATCCATATTTTTCAGGAAAAAAGAGAAAAAAAAAGATACACCGTTAAAATTGGTAATAAACAACCTTCCGGATGCTACACACGTATGTTGCATACCTTGAGAGGTTGAGACGTTAGAACGTCACCACAGTTGTTTCAATTAAGCTGGATCCAGCAAAGTAGGAAGTGGGGACGGTTAAAATCACTCCGTCGCCAGTGACTCGGTGACGGTTGAGGTCGAGCTAATTTTGTGTCGGCAGGGTGCTGCATTAAAAGACTTAGATTTTGAATATTAGTTAAATTAGAAGTGATTTTTTAAAAGTACGGATTGAAATGTAGTGAAAGGAGGGTGTAGGAAAAAGTATAAAAATAGAGATGGTTTTAGTAGATAGGGAGGATGTTGGAGGATCGTATAGTGGTTGCTGGAGGATATTATAGCGAGTGTGCTGATTCTTATTTTGGTGAATATCGAAAGTGGAGTAGAGGAGATTTAGTTGTGTGAAGTTAAGTAGTGTTGAGTGTTGGTGAGTGTCTACTAGTTTTCGGAAGTTCAAGCTGGGATAGAAGGGAATCCTCTGTCCCCTAGTGAAACCGTAGTTGGAGTACGAGTGTGACCGTCTCTAGACCTTTCGACTATCTGCTGGGGTGAGATATTTAAAGTTATCTACTTAATTTGTTGATTCATATATTTTGATTAAGTAAAACGCTGGCTGAGCTATATAAATTTACCAGGCCGCCCTCCCATTAATCTGCTCAAATAAACTTTAGTTATTGTTACTTAAAGTCTTGTGTTCTCTTAGTAATCTAAGTATTTAAGTTAAGATGGAGTTTGCAGGAGCGCAAACTCCACAACCTTGATCCGTTAAAGAGGGATCAAAAACGCACAAAATTTTCTACTTATCTTTTTTTCTTCTACGGAGCGCTTTCGGATAAAGGAAGAATGATTTTTGGAGAAATTATTTGCAAATTGGCAATTAGAGTACCATTATTAACACGACGTTTTTAATTAATAACTTCGTTAATTAAGGTGATAGAAATTTCTAACCAAGATAACCGTGTTCCTTAGATTATCCAGTAAACATCGGTACCTTTTGCAACGCTGAGGACCCTCTTGTTTACGAGAAAATGTGGTTGCAGAAAAAAAAAAAAAAATGTGACAGCGGTGGAAGTACCCCCTCCTTTTTTTTTTCCTTTTTTAATATATAGAGAAATTTCAGTAATTGTCTGCAATTATTTTTTTCCATTGAAGAATACAAAGACTGCCATAAAAATATATATATACAGTCGGTAACAAAAGTCTCCCAACACTAGAAAAATTTCCTATATAAAAAAAGTACACTTAATAAAGTTTTGTTAAATAAATCCTTGTAGAGTCCTGCTTTTAGACTGACTAAGAACAGGATTCGAGAAGGATTTATTTAACAAAACTGTATTAAGTGTACTTTTTTTATATAGGAATTTTTGCTAGTGTTCAGAGACATTTGTTACTGACTGTATACATAATCAATTAAGAAACCGCTGAAATCCTTAAAATTTTGTTGAGATGGATAGTCTACATTCGGCAGCAAAATTATTGAAGCGCTAGCAATAATTAATATATAGGCGAGGACGGGCACAGTGGACCACCACTATTTAAATCTAATAATATTCAACTCTTTTAGTTCCTATGGATACACTTGTATGGCAGCATATTAGTAGTTGTATGCAGCCAAAAAAAAAAAAAAACCACATGGGAAATAGTAAGATAACCATTTTGAGCAGTTTTTATGTTTTGAGGTGCTCAAAGTAATTTTTTCACATTAAAGTTTTTAAAATTTTATAAAGATTGAATTAGTGACTATAAATACTATATAGCTGTTAAAGGAAGGAAAGATATTGCTGTTCTTAAATTACTAAAAATTATTAGCATATTTATAGTCTATATATTAATTTATTCTTATTATTTGTTTTACTTTGACACGGGGCACAGTGGACCACCTTCCAGTGTGCCTAAAAGTACAAATTAGATTTAATATAGTTATTTTAGTTAAGGTTTGTTCTTTAAGGTTTAAGGTTTGTTCTTTTTATCGAGATCTATATTAAAAAAAAAAAAAAAAAAAAAAAAAAAAAAAGTTTTATCTCATAAACTTTTTGAGTTACAAAATGTTCAGTAAAATGTAGAGAGATGTGTAAAATTCGATATTTCGAAAATTTTGAAAATATGAATTTTAAAAATTTGTATGGTTTGAAAGAGGATTAAATGGCCTTTCTAAAGGTACATGTCGTTAAGAAATTGAGCATTTAGTTTTCCGTACAGGGCTATTCAAAAAGAGATGAGAGAAAAAAGTAGCATCTTTTAATTATTTTTTAAACATAAAATATCCATATTTTTCAGGAAAAAAGAGAAAAAAAAAGATACACCGTTCAAATTGGTAATAAACAACCTTCCGGATGCTACACACGTATGTTGCATACCTTGTGAGGTTGAGACGTTAGAACGTCACCACAGTTGTTTCAATTAAGCTGGATCCAGCAAAGTAGGAAGTGGGGACGGTTAAAATCACTCCGTCGCCAGTGACTCGGTGACGGTTGAGGTCGAGCTAATTTTGTGTCGGCAGGGTGCTGCATTAAAAGACTTAGATTTTGAATATTAGTTAAATTAGAAGTGATTTTTTAAAAGTACGGATTGAAATGTAGTGAAAGGAGGGTGTAGGAAAAAGTATAAAAATAGAGATGGTTTTAGTAGATAGGGAGGATGTTGGAGGATCGTATAGTGGTTGCTGGAGGATATTATAGCGAGTGTGCTGATTCTTATTTTGGTGAATATCGAAAGTGGAGTAGAGGAGATTTAGTTGTGTGAAGTTAAGTAGTGTTGAGTGTTGGTGAGTGTCTACTAGTTTTCGGAAGTTCAAGCTGGGATAGAAGGGAATCCTCTGTCCCCTAGTGAAGCCGTAGTTGGAGTACGAGTGTGACCGTCTCTACACCTTTCGACTATCTGCTGGGGTGAGATATTTAAAGTTATCTACTTAATTTGTTGATTCATATATTTTGATTAAGTAAAACGCTGGCTGAGCTATATAAATTTACCAGGCCGCCCTCCCATTAATCTGCTCAAATAAACTTTAGTTATTGTTACTTAAAGTCTTGTGTTCTCTTAGTAATCTAAGTATTTAAGTTAAGATGGAGTTTGCAGGAGCGCAAACTCCACAACCTTGATCCGTTAAAGAGGGATCAAAAACGCACAAAATTTTCTACTTATCTTTTTTTCTTCTACGGAGCGCTTTCGGATAAAGGAAGAATGATTTTTGGAGAAATTATTTGCAAATTGGCAATTAGAGTACCATTATTAACACGACGTTTTTAATTAATAACTTCGTTAATTAAGGTGATAGAAATTTCTAACCAAGATAACCGTGTTCCTTAGATTATCCAGTAAACATCGGTACCTTTTGCAACGCTGAGGACCCTCTTGTTTACAAGAAAATGTGGTTGCAGAAAAAAAAAAAAAATGTGACAGCGGTGGAAGTACCCCCTCCCTTTTTTTTCCTTTTTTAATATATACAGAAATTTCAGTAATTGTCTGCAATTATTTTCTTCCATTGAAGAATACAAAGACTGCCATAAAAATCTATATATACAGTCGGTAACAAAAGTCTCCGAACACTAGAAAAATTTCCTATATAAAAAAAGTACACTTAATAAAGTTTTGTTAAATAAATCCTTGTAGAGTCCTGCTTTTAGACTGACTAAGAACAGGATTCGAGAAGGATTTATTTAACAAAACTGTATTAAGTGTACTTTTTTATATAGGAATTTTTGCTAGTGTTCAGAGACTTTTGTTACTGACTGTATACATAATCAATTAAGAAACCGCTGAAATCCTTAAAATTTTGTTGAGATGGATAGTCTACATTCGGCAGCAAAATTATTGAAGCGCTAGCAATAGGCGAGAACGGGCACAGTGGACCACCACTATTTAAATCTAATAATATTCAACTCTTTTAGTTCCTATGGATACACTTGTATGGCAGCATATTAGTAGTTGTATGCAGCCAAAAAAAAAAAAAAAAAAAAAAAAAAAACCACATGGGAAATAGTAAGATAACCATTTTGAGCAGTTTTTATGTTTTGAGGTGCTCAAAGTAATTTTTTCACATTAAAGTTTTTAAAATTTTATAAAGATTGAATTAGTGACTATAAATACTATATAGCTGTTAAAGAAAGGAAAGATATTGCTGTTCTTAAATTACTAAAAATTATTAGCATATTTATAGTCTATATATTAATTTATTCTTATTATTTGTTTTACTTTGACACGGGGCACAGTGGACCACCTCTATATGGGTCACAGTGAACCACCTTCCAGTGTGCCTAAAAGTACAAATTAGATTTAATATAGTTATTTTAGTTAAATTTATAGATACAAATATAATGTAAAGTATATCTCAAAGTAATAAATATCTTAAAGTTATAATAAAGTAAAAATAATAATAAATTTCTGAAAAAGTAAGTATTTGAATAGTAATATAATTATTGTTAATATCTAAATTTATTAACTATTTGAATTATATAGTATTAATATATATATATATATATAATTTAATAAATAGTAGGAATTATTTATAGTTTTTGTTGTTTTTAGAGATCACATGTGAAAAGCAAAAGAAGTAGCTTAATATATTTTATTTAAATTTATCCTACAAATTCAATGTAAATTAATTATATCTCAAAATAATTACAAAAATATTAAATATTTGAACAGTAGTATAATATTTATTAATATCTGAATTAAAAAAAAATATTTGATTTATATAATATTAATAAAATAATAAAAAACAATATCTATTAAAACTTAATAAATTTTCTTATTGAGATTTGATTTCTTATTTGTTTTTTTTAATTTAATTTTGGTTATTTTATTTCATGAAAATGCTAGAATTATGTCATTTAGACTAGAATAGTATAAGAAACTAATTTTTGAGAGAAAAAAAAAAGTAATTTATATTAATTTTATATAAACAAAAGAGGCTGGTCCACTGTACCCCGGTGATGGGACACAGTGGTCCACTTTGTGAGTACTCACAATTTATTTTTTAATTCGTAATGTTTTAGAAATATTGTTATAAAAAAATTAAGACATGTTAAGAAGGGCTTATAGATTGTTTCCTATTTTTTTCTAGTACATTGCTTTAGTGTTTTTTTGTGGAAAAAAAAAAAAAAAAAAAAAAAAAAAAAAAAAATCAAGTGTATAAAAGTGGTCCACTGTGCCCCAGTCTCCCTTAAATGATGTGCACCTAATACGGTTTTGTTAAGTAAATATTTGTCGAATTATGATCTTAGTCTTTATGCTGTTTATAAAAAAGTAAGTTGTTGATAAAAATTAGTGATCAAACTAAAAAGTAAAAAAAACAAAAACAAAAAAAAAAAAAACAAATGAAAACTATGGATGTATGCTTCAATAATTTTGCTACCGACTGTATTATGCAAAATTGAAAGCAACAAATTTAAAATATAATTTTATGATTTTTATAAACAGTAATGTTTATATCATGATTTCAATCTTAAAATCTAAATTGTGTAAGAATGAAAATTCATGTTAGCTTAGTAGTTGCCAACTTTAGCACTTTTTGACTATCAAAAATATTATAATAGAATTATATTATATATTTCCCTAACAATTTCCATTGATTAAATAAAATAAATATTTCTATTAAAATTTTCTGATAGCCAAAAATTGCTAAAGTTGGCATCTATGATTAATTCTATTAAAATAAAAATGATAACTGAAGCTGTTTTTAATTAATATTGCTTATTCTTGATTTGGAATTTTCTTTTAAATAGACGGACATGAAATTTAAATGATATCATATAAATATGTATGAAATCGTGAATGGCGAAGGATTTTGTGGAATAGAAGATTCTTCAACTCAGGATTTATGTAAACAGTAAAAAAATATAAATAAATAAAGTTATTATTATTATTATTATTATTTCTTTAATGAACTTCAAAAATTTCGGCAATGTAATGAATAAGAAGATCAATGATGTTGTTTAAGGACGGATTCCACTTTAAATACATATAAGGAAAAAAAAGAAAAAAATCCTAACAGTTTAAATCTGTAAAAATGGTAAAAATATGCATTGAAAATTGAGTTGGAAGTTAAATAGTAACAGGTATAAAATATAATAAAACAAATCTTATATTTAAATACCTACTTTCCTCTTTCATTATTTTATATATATTGAAAATTTTATGCATGTATGTGTATTAAAGTGCTTCAGATAAAATTCTACAGATAAAAACATGCATATTTACCACACATGCAGCCACTTACATCCATAAGACATCTATAAAAGTTTTAAAAAAATGATCCATTAAACTTCTATAAACATCCTACTGCTATCTATTAGCATGACAAATGTCACTCTTTTTTACATCCATTAGATGTCTGTTACATATCCGATAAATGCCTAAATATCCAATAATTGGACTTGTTAAATCTAATAGATATTGAAAATATCTAAATCTTGTTTTGATATAATATGTTACATCTATTATACATTAAGGCACATCTAAATTTTATCTACATTTAAACATCTAATAGATATCTATAATTAGTTCAGGATATCCAAGACTTTCAATGTACATTCTTAAGATATTTTGTACCTCTGATGGATCATTGGATATAATTTAGATGTCTAACGGATATAAGTGGCTATGTGGGTAACGAGATGATGATTAAAAGAAGGTCTTTAACTTCGTTTATATAAAATAGTTATACACTAAGGTGAACCTAAATCAGAGGTTTTTTTTTTAACAACGATAAAAGTTTTTATTTAATAGTATTAAATAATATGCACTAAAATGTTTTTTTAGTTAATTGATGCCATGTACCATCTAACACACTCTAAAGGGCATAATATATATTTATATATATAAATTGCCAAAAATAGAGATTTTTTATTACTTTTAGATCCTTATTTTGAAATTATGAAAAAAAAAAAAAATGTAATATATATTAGCCCTTTATTTATCACATTCTGAAATAAGGGAAAAAATATCTCAAATATACTTACTTTAGTTGCCTGAGAATAATTTTCAAAGATATAGGAAATACAAAAAAAACATAACAACTCATCGCATTAATTAATTAGGATTTATTGAGGTCATACTTGGTCATACTTTAGTGTATCATTGATACACATAGGTCAAATAAAGGTCAAGACCTGACAAAAAATGCTTTTAATTTTTATCATATATATATATATATATATATATATATATATGTATGTATAATGTTTAAGATTAATGGTTGATTCTTGAGATAATATATAAATTAATTACAACGCATCATGAAGAATGACAATAATAAGTAGCCAAAGTACGTTATAAAATCCTCTTTTGAAGAAAAATATCTTCATGAAGCGTCTAATGCCGTTTAATCGGTTTATAAGTTCTTATAATTAATCTTGAAATTCCGTTGACAAATTTGATTGTATGCCATTTTTAATCTACTGGTACTTTACCGTTGGTAGGTAAAGAATTAGCAATTCCCCAATAATTTTTTCAATCGATTAATATTATTTGCCTCCTCCCCCACCTAAAATGTGGTGGTGGTGGTTGTGTGTGTGTGTGTGGGGGGGGGGGGGGGTATTAGCTTATGGCGGCAATAGGAAAAGAAATTAAATTGCTTAAAAGAGAGGATTTCTTTTTTTTTTTTCACTTTTAGATTTTTAATCCGTAATATCGAGAAAAAATGTATTTAATGTTATAAAGTACCCAATTAAAATAATTTCTCAGTTGAGAGAGAGATCTTTTATCACTTGCCATCCCATAATGAGTGTGATGTAAAAAAAAAAATTAAATTGCAGAAAATAAAGTTTTTTTAAAAATTAATTTCAGGTTCTTAATATGTACTTGTGAGAAAAAATTTTGTTTAATACTAAGAATAATATTTTTTCAGTCGACTAGTATATTTTGCCCCCCCCCCCTACCACCAGTAAAAGAGGATAGAATTTGAAAATAAGATCAAAATTGCGGTGAATTTAGATTTATTTTTTAACTTTCAAATTATCAATAGGTAATTGCGTTAAAAAGTTGTTTTTTTATGTTAATAAATAATTTATATCGATAAGATAAGATGCTTTTAAAAAATGTTCATTTTTTGGAAGGTGAGGGGATTATACTAAGGAACACAAGTAAAAATTATTAAAAATAAAATAATAATAATAATAATAATAATAATAATATATATATAAGATGGGAAATTCGGAAAAAAGTATCTTTTACGTACCTTTGTTAATTCAGTTTCGAATTGGGAAAAAAAAAAAAGAAAAATGCTTACTTTAATTTGCTTTGAAATTTTTTTTCAAAATTAAATTTTAATCTTGTACTTTTATTACACATAATATCTACATATTTTTCCTTGAATGGAAAAATTTTTGCTGTTGATAAAAAAATTATGCTAAAAGCTATGCATAATTCTCCAATGGCCTTTAAGATACAAATACTTACCTACATGCAAACAATTATAAACTTTAGCATCCAATTCTTTTGCTGAATTCAGCAAACTTTATAAGAATGTAAAACTAATGCTGTTTTCAACATCAATAATAATTTTAAAACTATAACATCATACGTATTTAATAATTAAAAAAGAAAGTTCATACAGTAAATATTACATTAAAAATGATATAAATTAAATAAGCAAGCAAAATAAATGAATAAATACGCGAATATATGTCAAATATATTCTTAAATTTTATTTTTAAGAACATCATATGCTAGCAATCAAGTACTTTTACCAATGATGGTAATATCTACTAAAGAGATGAATCCTCGAGTAGCCAAAATTTCATTTTCATGTAAATGTTATGATTTGTTATTTAAATCTCCCCTTCCGGTTGGTGAATCAGCAGCTGATGTACAGTATTACAAAAGCGAAGTGAGATAGTGGATCAAAAGTTAGCCCTGAATTTGTTCTCAATTAAGTGTTGTTACGTGATTCGCACTCCACCCAAAGAAAGCGAGATAGTTTGAAACGGGAAAATTCAATTTCAGACTCGCCGTTAAATGTTTTGACCTCTTCAACACCTACTCATGAATTTGCATTTAACACGCGCACATCAGATGGATGAATTTGTAGTGATTTGTTTCATGTACTTCAATATTTATTATTATTTTTTTTCCTTTTAAAATCTTCCGCATCTATGTTTCTGTCTCAGAAAAAAATTTGGTTTAAAGGTTCTTATAGTCGCATTTTTTTTTTTTTTCCAGCTAACTAGGAGAAGAATACTTTATATTAATCGCTTACATTTCTTAATTTTTTTTTTTTTTTTTTTTTTTTTTAACATCGGTTTAAAAATAATTTAAAAATGATATCTCAATGATATTAATTAGACAAGATTATCTACGGAAAAGAAATATGTGGTTTAGTTTTTTTTTTTTTTTTTTTTTTTTTTTTTTTAAGCTATTGCATAGCTTTTACGGCGGGCTTTGAGCGCGGCGACCGAATCAAGAAATTCCGTAACGAAAATAAACCTAACACAGTTCGGCAGACTTCGGCACGGTGTTTGTGTGCGTGCGACGCTCGCACGGATCGAGACGAGCTGCTCCGAAATCGGACGAATACGTAATCAGCTGTTTGTGAGAAAGTATATAGGTGTATAGGTATCTATCATCTATGTACAACAGTGAATAGTTGTACGCGTAAAATTTGTGTATAAAGTGTTTTAAATATGAATAAACAAAGTGCATTTATTAATGAAGAAAGTGATGAAAAAATAGTGAAAGAAAATAAGTGAGTACTCTATATACATACATTTTATTATTATCACAAATGCAGTATTTTTTTTTTGAATTTATATATAATACTGCTATAAAAATAACCTAAATTTTTGATATTAAAATGAGCGATCTTAAAAGTAGCCCTCTTTTATACACACAAACGCACACACACACACATATAGTTTAAATTCTCAATTTAGATTCTCAATATGTATGTATATATATATATATATATATATATATATATATATTCATTCTTCATTATGTATATAATAGAAACCATTAAACCAAGCACGTGTACTATTTAGTACCTTTGTTTTTTGTGTATAGGTAATACATATTAATGCCGCGCAGAGAAAGTATATATGATATTATATCTATATAAATGTACATCGCGCGAAATTCGATGATCAAACTCTTAATATCGTTCTTTTTGTTCAAATTTTTTTAAATGAATAATTGTTTTGGTGTGTAATTACACTATTTATACCTAATTATTTATACCTATTATTTATACCTATTATTTATACCTAGCTATTTTCGTTTCATATTATATTCATCGCACTTTACTGGAGTACACTGAAGAAGGGTCGAAAATACTTGGTACAAATGGTAATAAATTTCCACTTATCTTGGCTGGCGATTTCAACATCAACTTCGCTGATAAAAAATCAAAGCGGTTGACAACTTTTCTTTCGGAAAAATTGAATTTGAAAATGAATAATGATCCACAAGACTCCACAACAAAATGTGGGACCACCATTGACGCGGTATTTTCCAGATATTTAGAGGATATCAAGTCTCAAACTTATGTTTCTTATTTCAGTTTCCATAAACCTATAGTTTCAATGATAAAAATTCCTGAATAACCTACATGTATTATAAGATAATAAAAATATTTTAAACAATATTAACTTCTCATTTATTCAATAAAAGAAAAAAATTTGTTATCTTATCGGTCACCACGCTCAAAAAGTGTAACTTGAATTAATATCAAAGAAAAAAAAATACTCCATAAATAAAATAAATAAATAATTATAATTGCATAAGTTGATAAAAAATGCTATGCAATAGCTTTACCGCGGCAGTCCCCGATTGCCACACGTATTTTTTTTTTTTTTTTTAGAAAATACACTACAATTATAAAACAACAAATAAACGGAAAAAATAAAAAATGTTCAGTGTTTCCTTTTTACTATATACAATTTAATATAAGATGTGAAAAGATCTAACACCTTTATATATATATATATATATAACAATAGATAGACTTAAAGTTATCAGTAAAAGAAAAAAAAAAACGTAAATAAATCTGTTAAATAAAACATAAACGAATAATCAAAAAAAAAAAAATTATAATGAGATTGCTTTTTAGGACATTTTATTTAACAACTGAAACTGGAACTGAAACAAATGAAATTAAAAATAAAAAAGTCAAAACTTTAATTTTATAATAAGTAAGATTTTTTCCTGTCTTATCCATTAAAAGAATTTGTAGATTTATAAAAGAAATAACCAAGGATATCTTTAAAATTTTTCTATCCTTTTTTTTCTTCTCATCTTCGTAAACAAGGAAATTTCACTTATTGCCACTTTTTTCTCAAGATTAACCCTTTCAGTCGCAGTGTTCAATCTGATGGAAAACCTAATTTTAATTCTCAAGTGCAAAAACTCATCCCGGAAATTTTTTAGCAAAAATTTACATTTATAACATAGCAGTAAAGACCCCTTTTCTTAACGTGAAAATTTAAAATTTCTTCTATTTTAATTATGTTTGTAAATTCCGGTGGCAGTGTAATTTAAATGATCCGAATTACCTTGCGCCGCAAACAGTTAAAATACTCCGGAATAAATTGAAATGTTGGGATCTATGCAACTTTTACGAGTTTTTGTTGTCGATAATGTTTGCTTATAAAGTGATTTATTTATTAAATTAAATATTATTTGAATTTAATAAGGTTTACATACAGATGTTTCAAACCGAAAATTTCTCGAAAAGGAACAATGCTAATTTTTTATTTTTTAAATATTTATGATCAGCTATGTGTCTAAAAGTCATTTTAAAAATTAGTTTAGTAGTTTTTAAAATAAGTTAAGTAGTGAATATTAAAGGGTTAAAAATAACAGTCTGAAATACGTCTTACTAGATTTGACAGTTGATTTCACAGGAAAATTTTATATTCGATTTATGCTATCATGTTAACTTGTGTTATACTTTTCTTATGCAAAATTTTAAGAAAACGTATAAGAAATGGTCAGAAACTATGTTTCATGTAAATCGTAGCTTTTTTTTTTTTTTTTTTTTTTTTTTTTTTTGGAATATTAGAACGCACAGCCAAACATTTTCAGATAAGAAAATTTTATTTTTAAAAATTGTGAAGAAATATAATTACTATATGGAGTAATGTGACATTCACTAATAGCAAGAGATATTTCTTTAACTTTGTAATTTTTAAATATTTTACATTATACACAAATTTCTAATTTTTATGTTTTTGGAAACCATTTAAATTGTATTTGTACAGTCGGAAGCAAAATTATTGAAACACACATTTTTCATACTTTTTTTTTTTTTTAGTTTGATCGTTAATATTTATGATCAATTTACTTTTTTATAAACAGCATAAGACTATGAACATGACTCGACAAATATTTATCTAACAAAACAGTATTAGGTGCACATCTTTTAAAAAGGAATTATTGCCAGTGCGTCAATAATTTTGCTGCCGACTGTACATTTCGAAATGAGTTGTTCATTTGTGTTTTGCTGGCATGACCCGATCCGCTTGGAAATGGGCATTCGTTTTGCTGTCCCAGGACGCTTGAAAAATTTAAAGTTTCTATGTTAAACTTTTTTAACCTTTCTATTGTAGAAGTTGTTATGTATGTAATCAGGATTTTGTACGATTTTATTAATACTAGAATGTGATTCTGAAAGACAGTAAGTCATTAAATAAAAAAATGAATATTAGCTAAAACAAAAGATAAACAATCAAAACTGAAGGATAAACATATGATAAAACAGAAAAAAAAAAGCATAGAAACAAGTGAAAATGTGTATGCAAATTTTATACATTTTGTTTACAACTCCTTAATAATAGATTTTGAACCTTAAAAAAAAAAAAAAAAAAAAAAAAGCATTAATTTGCTTGAAACGTTTATTTTGAAATTTTCAATATACCTGGTCTGTCAAGAAAGTAATGAGACTGATTCCATAAATTCGTTTAATTCACGATAATTTTACAAACACTTAACATTCTTCAAACTAGCGTCGTCCTGCATTAATAAACCGTTGCCATCGGTTCTAGCCCCATTTGGTACCCTACAACTGGAAAACTGTTCAAAACTCGCGTTACGTTTCTCTGCAAATTTTCCAGTTGGTCGAAACGATAACCTTTTAAGCTGGATTTTAATCAAGAGAACAGAAAATGTCCGATGATGACAAATCGGGGCTGTATGGTGTTTGGAACCAACACTGCGACGCTATGCTTTACCAGAAACTGACTCAGAAACTTTGTACAGATTTTCTGTATTTGAAGTTCTTTTGCGGGGATTTGATGTACAATCGGTTTGGTAAGTTCCAACGTGTCTGGAATTATTCAGACGCGCATCGGATGATCAGAAACGAAAGTCACTCTAATTTTAGCCACATTGTCTGAATTTTGAGAGCTTGTTGGACACCCAGCACATTGTTTATCATCGACATTCTTTCTTCCCTCTTTCAAGGCTTTTTGCCACATAAACACTTGTGCCTTGGGTAAAGAATCTTTCCCATAGGTTTCTTGTAACATGACAAGTGTTTCAGTATCCGATTTGTTTAGTTTTACACAATACTTTATCACGTATCGCTGCTCAGCACTGCGCTACATTCTGAAAACCTGACGCCTGATTGAAACAGGCGTCTGTTTCACGAGCGATCCGTACGCTGCAAATGCTCAAAGCCAACTGACTTCTGCCAGACTCTGTAGCTGACAGTCCCCACCACCTGTACCACACGCAAACACTAAACTTTTGGCCTTTTGCTTGGCGCGAAAAAATCAGTCTTATTTTCTTTCCGGACAGACCTTGTATCATTCAGTATAAATATGCATTAAAAATAACAATTTTTTCATAGATGTTAATTCACTGATAGGACACCATTTTACTAATTTAAATATTTGGTGTATGTGGTTCACACAGAGTTGTCAAGTTTTATAATTATTCCGCAGCATTTTTAACCTTGCCTTCTTTTCCGCACCAGAATCTTTGTAGAATATTTCTCTCCAATATATAACATCGATTAACACTTTCGCGACCGCTGACGTAGATTCACGTCATTTGAAAATCTTTAACTCCACCAGTGGGCGTTTCTTTCGCAATTTGTGGATTATTTATTTCTTAAAAATATACCCAATATTCATATTTGTACTATCAATATACTATAGATATAAATGCTTTGATTAAAAAGAGTATAACTATAATCTATATCCATTTGTAATATAAATGTGAATACGAAAAATTTTGTTCTGAAATATTGCAACTGAGGGGAATAACGCCCACAGGCGAACCTTACTGTGAAAAAGATAAAAACATGCTGTCACGAGAGTGTTAAATTATAAGAAAGTAATTCTTCAAAATTACTGGTATGAAAAAAGGCGGTGCTAATAATACTACGGAATAAATTATAAAAGTTGGCAACTCTGTTCACAATGAAAAGTATTTTTTCAATTTTTATTTTTTTCTTTTAAAAATACATAGCCCTTTATAAAATGTACGGCATAAAAAATAGGTGCATATCACTAGAAATCTTTCGTAATTGGGAAGAATAATGTTAATGTAAATAGCTTAAAAGGTAACCTTTAAGCATACGATTTCGGTCTGTTTATGTACATTCGTTAAACTTAAAGTGGAATGGGTTTTAACATCCCACTGTAGCTATGCAATGGACATTTATCGACAGACTTGAATTCACCCCTAGGGATGGTCCGGTGGTATGAAATCCCACTTTTGATACTCTGCAGAGTGAATGGCTCCCCCGATAAACTACATATATATTATATGTAGAGGATATTGTGGCCACGACGGATTTTATATGCACCACCCACCATTAGTGTACTGTACATGACGATCTTCCGCCGGCTCGAGTATCGAAGCCGCACACTTCCAATTAGAAGCTCGCCGCAATATCAACCAGGCTATAGTGAACCAATGTAATTTTTAATACTCATTTCTAAAAAGTGTTTTTGTAGAGGAATTTTTGGGTATCCCTTTATATCAAAATTAGAAAATTACTAAAAAAAAACTAAAAATTAATTATTAGAAAAATTATTAAAATTTTCATTATAAAATTATGATTATATAAATTATTATTTCACATCAAAATATACAGTTGTTTTTTAATTTTTGCTCTTTTAAGTAAGTAAATTAATATTTTCGCCTGACAGTAAACAGCAGGGCTGCCACAGGCAATTCTTTTTTATTATTATTTTCGTACCACTCTTTCCATAATATAAAATATACAATAAATTTGGCAAAGTGCAGATTTACCTGCGAAAATATATTATAAATTTTATTTTTTGGAATAGTAGTACGAAGTGAACATAAAAAAAAGTAGCCTGTGGCAGCCTTGAAATAGACAAACACTCTCGTTTAGTTATTTTAGAATATCTTTCATAATGGAAAATTATCTAATATTTAAATTCCTCTATCAAGTTTTTATTCTCGCTCCTTATGTTAGATTCCCCCCCCCCCCCGAACATATACTTATGCAGACAGCAAGATTTTGTTTTTAAACAGAAGGATTATTTTTCATTCATAATAATATTTATAAACATATTTATACCTGTAAGTTATTGTTTTAAAAATCATGACGATACATTTTCTGATTTACCGTTGTTAATTAAATGAAAGGCAAATATTTTAACAATTGCAGGGCTATTAGCGATTCTTAATTTAACCCCTTACCTGCCGACGAAAAATTACGAGATTCGCTTCCCAGTGCCACCATTTTTCACGCAGGTGCGTGTAGTTATGCGTTCACCGTTCCTGAAGCATTCCCTTTCCGTTTCCTCCTACTCCCCATCTTCTCTGAAATAAGTAAATCCTTCTAAAACACTGTCATGGACATTTAATTGTATTCCAAAGCCGTGAGAATAGTTTTACTGGTAGCAGCGTAACACAAAGAATCGTATTTCGGCAAGACGTGTATATACGCACTGGGCAGTTAAGGGGTTAATACCTCTTTTTATACAGTAAACTTGAGTGATCGTTTTCAGTGCTTTTTTTAATACTACGAAGCCCTGTAATTGCGCAACAGGGTACAAATAAAAAAAAAATGTGTATATTCCATAAATTTTATATTTATGACCATTTGTCGTCTTACCACTTACTTATATGTACCAGATTCACAAGAAATACTTTTACTAAGTAAGAGCGATACTGTAAACTTAAGAAAATGCAGAAATAAAACAAAAATCGAATTTTTTAACCTGGTAAGTGAAGAATATCCACTTAATGATTTCCATTAGCCAGAAGATCCTATAAATTTCGTCAATTTTGTCATGAATCAAACACAATCAAACCATTAATCATTTTTTTGGCTTAGGTTACACAGAACTGTATTTAGTTTTTCAGAGAACCAACGTGTTAAATTGTTTTCGTAGTAATCTCTGTTATAATTCATTTTTCAATTCGTGATTCATAAGCTCCAGAATGCGGAACAGGTAATATGTATTTAGAGGTATCGCCCAACTCTTCTAGATGAAACATTAGATATGTTTACTGTTAGATAAATTATTTTGAAGAATTTTAGAATGGTTCATTTTTATTCAAATATGATGTTCTTAAAAATACTCCCCTTAACGATGCTTTCTGGAAGTGAAATAGGTCTAAAAAAATATATATATATATATATATGAAATTGGTAAAATGATTTTTTTTTTTTTTAAATACACTCTATAACAAAAAAATGTGACGTACAAAGAAGGAATTACCCGAATGAGACAAAAATTGGTAGATGTGTTGTACACGTGGAGAAAAACAATTGATTACAGTTTCAGAAAATTTGAATGCTTTAATCGAGAGAAAGGGCCTCACAAAGTAAACAAGTCAATAACGCGTTGGTCCACTTCTGGTCCTTACGTATGCAGTTATTCGGCTTTGTATTAATTGATAGAGTTGGCAGATGTGCTCCTGTGAAGTATCGTGCCAAATTCTGTCCAATTGGCGCGTTAGAGTGGCGAAATCCCGAGCTGGTTGTAGGAAACTTTTTATGATGCTCCAAACGTCCTCAGTGGAAGAGAGATCCGGGGACTGAGCTCAACCCCATTTCACTGAACCGCCCATCAAGGGTCTTTGAAGTCACTGAAGTACCAGTTGCACGTAGGATCGACGATAATGATGAACTGGAGCTTTCAGTGCCGCTTTGTGATTGACTGGTTCTCACTTTCTGTCCTTTCTTTATGTCGACCGCTTCCTCCCTGACGCTGTGTTCGGCAATGGTTCGCCAATTCCTGTCAATATCATCTAATAGTGCTACCGCTCCTATCCAATTGTCAAAAATTCACAGATTAGACCAACTGGCTTCTTTGAGCCCAACTACACACCACACTCAAATGCTGACATCTGCGCATGTTGTTTGCGCACCTGTATGCGAGGCATAGTTACTGTCTTTCTGAATAGACGGAATAAAATTTATGACCTTTCTCATTTTTAATATTCTTTCCATTGTGCAGCTAAGATGCGCTGCAGCGTCGCATGCTCATTTGATGGCAGCCAAACTTTAAAATATTGCATTTTCCATCGAAACCTGTATGTATGTCAATTTGTGTCCAGTTTGTATTACTCTTTCTTGGTGCGTCGTTTTTTCTTTCTTTTTAACACTTACCAACAAGGTTGAAAAGTGTTTATGACTTCGGTTTGTCTGTCTGTCTGTCCGTCTGTCTGTCTGTCCGTCCGTCTGTCTGTCCGTGCTCTAACTCCCGAAAATATTTATGGAATTTCTTGAAACTGATATATGTTATTCAAGTTCACTATCGGACGTTCCCTATTGAAAATAGAGTTTATACCTCTACTGGTTTGTGTACAGGGACACCCGAAAGTATTTCAAAGCATTGTGTTCTATGAGAGGTATTTCTATAAACCATATTTTCATACCTTTACTAAAGACATATCTTAATGAAATTCAAATATGTTATTCACGTTCACTATCGGACGTTTCCCATTGAAACTGGAGTTAATACCTCTACTGGTTTGTGTATAGGGATACCCGAAAGTATTTCAAAGCATTGTGTTCTATGAGAGGTATTTTTATAAACCATATTTTCATACCTTTACTGTAGACATATCTGAATGAAATTGAAATATGTTATACAAGTTCACTATTGGGTGTTTCCTGTATAAAATGGAGGAAATACCACCATAGGTTTATGTACAGGGACACTCAAAAGTATTCCAAAGCATTGCGTTCTATGAGAGATATTTCTATAAATCAAATTTTAATAACTCTACTTTCCACAAAGTTTTTGGAAATTGAAATATGTTATTTATATGCACAAAGAATGCATTGCACAGAATATAGCATGATTAGCATTAGATTTACAAGGTGGCAAAAAAATATCCAGTTACATTAAGAGCTATTAATAAAAAATTGCTAGAATTGTACTTTCGTTTACATTAAGCGTTTTTAACACTTTCTAACATTTTTAAGTGTGACTATGATTTCAGTTTGTGTATCTGTCCATCTGTCTGTCTGTCTGCCCACGCTCTAACTCCTGTAAATATTTATGGAATTTCTCGAAACTGATATATTTTATTTCACTATGGGATGTTCATATTGAAAATGGAGTGACTATCTCTTCTGGTTTGTGTACAGGGACACCCAAAAGCATTCGAAAGCATTGTGATCTATGAGTGTTATTTTTATAAATATTTTCCCTATAGAATGTTCCCCATTTAAAATGACATTAATAAGTCCTGTATAACTAGTTCGTTTACAGGGACAAAAAAAAAAAAAAAAACTGCCACTGCTTTACGTTTTAGGACAGAATATTTTGAAAGTTATATTTTAAAATCTTTCGACTGTAAAAATCATAAAAATATTGAAGTGTATTGTTAATATTCTAAAATAATGTTTTGTATAGAATATGAGATGATTAACTTTCTGATTTACAGGGCAACACTAAAATATTCAGAGAGATCAAAAGCTGTAATTATAATCTAATGGCTGCATTTTCTTCTGCTTCAAGCCTTTTTAACACTTTCCAAAATGCCTAAGAGTAATTTTAAAATCAATCACTCTACCTGTTTGTTTTTCAGTCCTTCTGTCCGTTGTGTGATAACGTAGGCAAAGAATATTAAAAGTTATTCGATACAGCAATTACGTACAGTTGGAAAGAGTTACTAATCAATGCGTACTGCATGATTTTTCTTTTTTTTTTTTTCTTTTTTTTTTTTTTAGAATCTATATATTAATTTGAAACATGTTTTGGTCTGTCTCCACTAAATTGAGAGAACGGCTAGGTGTAAAAATTTGGTTGAGGTGTCTAAGAAAAGGTCTTGGTCTGTAGATGTGCTTTGAAAAGAAAAAAATAAAAAAAAGTCGAACGGTTCCCCCCTCCGGGGGGGGGGGGAACGGGTTAAAAACACGTTTACGAGCTTAACTAAGCTCCAAATTACTTCACGGTGAAGAAATTGTACATATGGGGACTAGAGTCGAATACTAAAAAAATCACTTTCTGCGAATTTGGAATTTTCGATTTTAAAGGGGGAAAAAGGGGAAAAGTAGATTTGGAGGGGGGGGGGGAAGGGGAAATTAGTTTGAGAGGGAAATCCGTTCTAGACCCACACATGTAGAACCTCATTTTAAAGGTCTTGAAATTTCATGTCGATTGGGGATGTTCGTATACAATATAGTGCGACCCCTGTTGGTGAAAAATAGAACTAGGTGATTTTGCTGTAGACCCTATCATGTTACATCTTATTTTAAAGGTTTTGGTATTTCCTGACCGTTGGTGATGTTCGTACAGAACACACTGCGCCCCCTGGCGGTGGAAAGTGGCACTAAAGGATTTTGCAGTCGACACCACCATGTGACACCTTATTTAAAAGGTCTTAGAAATCCATGGCGATTGGTGATAGAGGTCTTGAAATTTCATGTTGATTGGGGATGTTTGTATACAATATAGTGCGCGCCCTGGTGATGAAAAATGGAACTAGGTGATACCCTATCATTTTATATCTTATTTTAAAGGTCTTGGTATTTCCTGACCGTTGGTGATGTTCGTACAGAACACACTGTGCCCCCTGGCGGGAGAAAGTGCAACTAAAAGATTTTGCAGTTGACACCACCATGTGACACCTTATTTGAAAGGTCTTGGAAATTCAAGGTGATTGGTGATGTTCATATGCAACATACTGCGACCCCTGTTGGAGGAAAGTGAATTTTGCAGAGCGTGCGTAGCATGCCTGCTATACGGTGCTGCAGTCACAGGCGGCGGAAACACGAATCAGAGGTTCGTTCGGTTCAAGATTAATTTTTAAGAATTTTTTCATGTTATTAGCGACCCGCATACACTCTGCCGCAGGCACCGGGGTCACGAGCCCGAGTTCCGTTCGGTTTGAGGTAATTTTTTTGTTACATATGATTATTTGTTTCGCGATGCTTTCATTTAAAAATCTGATGTGGGCACAACATGACTTCATTATACGCTTTTAGAAATTTACATAATGTTAAAAAACACTGTCATTGGACCCGAAATAGTTGGCTAAAAATATTTTAAAAAATGAATTATCACCGTGTTCTGAGCTTTTCTGAAAGTTAGTTAAAAAACGATGCAAGATTTGTACTGGTAACGCTGACGAAGGCAGCAGGTTTTCGAAAGAAATAGCTAAAAGTATTAAAAAAATGCATTTTCACCGTGTTCTGAACTATTCTGAAACTTTCAAATGTCTAGCTAGTCGGGAAGTTAGTTAAATAAATTTTCTGTTGAACCATATAAACGCTGTCGAAGGCAGCAGTCACCTGAAACAATTGGATAAAAATATTTAAAAAATGCATTGTCACCGTGTCTGAGTTTTTCCAGAAGTTTTAAATGTCAAGAAGCTAGTCGGGAAGTTAGTTAAAAATCGATTGCAATATTTGTAGTGGTAACGCTGCCGAAGACAGCAGGGACCCTAAACAGTTGGCTAAAAGTATTTAAAAAAATGCATTTTCACCGTGTTGTGATCTAGTCTGAAAATTTCAAATGTCTAGCTAGTCGAGTAGTTAGTTAAATAAATTTTCTGTTGAATCACATAAACGCTGCTGAAGGCAGCAGGTATTAGAAACAGTTGGCTAAAAATATTTTTAAAAATGCATTGTCAACGTGTTCTGAACTTTTCTGAGAGTTTCAAATTTCTAACTAGTCGGGAAGTCAGTTAAATTGCAAGATTTGTCCAAACCGTTTTTGAGTTATTACCGTTTTTTGATACATTTTGGCCATTATGAACCTAATTTTCCTAAATATCTCCAAAACGGAAAATCATACAAAGTCCAAAAAGGGAGGTGCACAACTAGATGTTATAACAAACCTATGTACCAATTCGCAACTTTCTACGTCCAACCGTTTTTGAGTTATGCGACATACTCACACACACACACACACAGAGAGAGAGACACACATACATACAGACGTCACGAAAAATCGTGTAAAGTCCCTTATATCTCTAAACCGAGAGCTCGTGTTAAGACGACACTTGCAGGTGTACAACTAGATATCATGACAGTCACACGTACAAATTGGCAAAATTCAGCGATCATTCGTTATCGAGCAATGTGAAATGCAATATCCATTTCGCAAATCGGGATTACTATACTTCCTTATACTTTGTATAAGGAAGTAAAAATAGAAATTCAAACAAAATAGAGTTAAAGATATTAAATCATACAAATTTAAAGTTAATTTAAGGTTATTATCATGGGCCCGGGCAACGCAGGTCGGGTTCGTTTGGTTTCAGGTTAATTTGGGGGAATTATTATTAGCGGTCCGTTTATGCGCTGCCGCAGGCACCGGGGTCACAAGGCAGAGTTTCGTTCGGTTCGAGGTAATTTTTTTGTTAAAGCTGATTTTTTTTTTTTTTTTTTTTTTTGCGATGGTATGCTTTTATTCTAAAATAGAAATTCAAACATAATCGAGTTAAAGATATAAAATCATACAAATTTAAGGTTCATTTAAGGTTATTATGATGGGCCCGGGCAACGCCGGTCGGGTTCGTTTGGTTCCAGATTAATTTTTGGGAATTTTTGTATGTTATTAGCGGCCGGCGTATGCGCTGCCGCAGGCACCGGGGTCACAAGGCAGAGTTTCGTTCGGTTCAAGGTAATGTTTTTGTTATATCTGATTATTTTTTTTCGCGATGCTTTTATTTAATAATAGAAATTCAAACAAAATCGAGTTTAGGATTTAAAATCATACAAATTTAAGGTTCATTTAAGGCTATTATCATAGGCCCGGACAACGCCGGGCGGGTCAGCTAACATGTAGTTTTAGTACTAAACGAAATAGAAAATAAAAGATAGCAACTGTTTATTTGGAGTCAGTTTGACGTCACCGTTGACAGTACTTTGTAGAAAGTGCTGTCGTATATAGTATTTCTATTTATAAGCATTTTTCCGAATTTATTTTTTTTAAGTGAAATGTCGTAAATTATATTAGATGTTTTAATTTGAAATACATTTAAATAATGATGCGACGATTTTTGAAACATTACGGTCAATAAAGTGACCGTCGAATTCGACGGGTTCCAGCTAGTATATTTTATTCTGGAGTAATAAATTCTCTCTTTATGAGAACCTTGGATTTGTGGGATAAACTGTAGTGCAATTATTATTTATTAATTTGTAAAACGTATTTCTTTTTATGCATTTATAGATTAACGATCTGTGCACATTTTGAAGAAAAGAACGTTTCATTATTATGCATTAAATGCATATTGTGAAATAGAAATTAAATACTTTAGAATGAAAAGTGAAATAGCATTATTTTATGCTTTCTTTAATCCACGTCGCCATTTTTTATGTTCTGCAGGATTGAAGATTTATGATAAGACTTTTTTTTTTTTTTTTTAAGTTTCTGTTACACTATATCTCAGTTTTTTTTTATTATGTCTTTTTAAACTTCATTAGTGATAGAAAAAAATAACATAAGTAAATTGACAAAAAAGTAATATTTTAAGCCCCTAAATTATATTTATTTTTTACCACATGTTTTAGCACGAGTAAACTCATGTACAAAAGGAAAATCAGGGAAAAGTAGATAATTTAAAATGCACTACTGCTATTTTAAATCAAAACGTAAAAATAAATAAATAAATAAATAAAACGTATAAGATAAAAAATTGATATAAATGATGTAAAAAAGTATTATTTGCGATTAACTACTAGTTGGCCATTAGATTTAATATAGTAACAGTTAGTCATTGGATGGAATAAAGATATAAAAGCAGACACAGTTCGTGCCACAGAAAAAAATATATATAAACAAAAAAAAAATGTAACATAAGTCAAGTAAATACTTGTCAATCATTTGAAGTGTGATATATTTGAAAGCAAGGCTACAATGCCGAATCACAGTCTGGACAGTAGTAACGTGATTCCCGTCGAATTTTCTTTCCTCAAGAGTCCCTTTTTTAACACTTTCCAACAAGGTTGAAAAGTGTTTATGACTGTTATGTTTTTGTCTGTCCGCGCTCTAACTCCCATAAATATTTATGGAATTTCTTGAAACGGATATATGTTATTCAAGTTCACTATCGGACGTTCCCTATTGAAAATGGAGTTTATACCTCTACTGGTTTGTGTACAGGGACACCCGAAAGTATTTCAAAGCATTGTGTTCTATAAGAGGTATTTATATAAACCATATTTTCATACCTTTACTGTAGACATATCTGAATGAAATTGAAATATGTTATTCAAGTTCACTGTTGGATGTTTCCTGTATAAAATGGAGGAAATACCACCATCGATTTATGTACAGGGACGCTCAAAAGTATTCCAAAGCATTGCGTTCTATGAGAGATATTTCTGTAAATCAAATTTTAATAACTTTACTTTCCACGAAGTTTTTGGAAATTGAAATATGTTATTTATATGCACAAAAGAATGCTTTGCACAGAATATAGAATGATTAGCATTAGATTTACCGGGTGGCACAAAAATATCCTGTTACATTAAGAGCTATTAATAAAAAATTGCTAGAATTGTACCTTCGTTTACGTTAAGAATTTTTAACACTTTCTAACATTTTTTAAGTGTGAATATGATTTCAGTTTTGTGCAAATGCCTGTCCGCCTGTCTGTCTGCCTGTCTTTCTGTCCGAGCTCTAACACCCGTAAATATTTATGGAATTTCTTGAAACTGATATATGTTATTCAAGTTCACTATCGGTTGGTCCCTATTGAAAATGGAGTTTATACCTCTACTGGTTTGTGTACAAGGATACCCGGAAGTATTTCAAAGCATTGTGCTCTATGAGAGGTATTTCTATTGGTTTTACTGTAGACATTTCTGAATTAAATTGAAATATGTTATTCAAGTTCACTATTGGATGTTTCCTGTATAAAATGGAGGAAATTCCACAACCGATTTATGTACAGGGACAGTTAAAAGTATTCCAAAGCATTGCGTTCTATGAGAGATATTTCTATAAATCAAATTTTAAAAACTTTACTTTCCACGAAGTTTTTTAAAAATTGAAATATGTTATTTATATGCACAAAAAAATGTTTTGCGTAGAATATAGCATGATTAGCATTAGTTTTACAGGGTGACACAAAAATATCCATTTATATTAAGAGCTATTTATAAAAATTTGCTAGATTTGTACTTTCGTTTACATTAAGCTTTTTTAACACTTTCTAACTTTTTTAAGTGTGAATATGATTTCAGTTTGTGTATCTGTGCATCTGTCTGTCTGCCGGCGCTCTAACTCCTGTAAATATTTATGGAATTTCTCGAAACTGATATTTTTATTGAAGTTCACTATCGGATGTTCCATATTGAAAATGGAGTGAATATCTCTTCTGATTTGTGTACAGGGACACCCAAAAGCATTCGAAAGCATTGTGTTCTATGAGTGTTATTTTTATAAATATTTTCCCTATAGAATGTTCCCCATTTAAAATGACATTAATAAGTCCTGTATAACTAGTTCGTTTACAGGGACAAAAAAAAAAAAAAACTGCCACTGCTTTACGTTTTAGGACAGAATATTTTGAAAGTTATATTTTAAAATCTTTCTACTGTAAAAATGATAAAAAGATTGAAATGTATTGTTAATATTCTAAGATAATGTTTTGTGTAGAATATGACATGATTAACTCTCTGATTTACAGGGCTACACTAAAATATTCAGAGAGATCAAAAGCTGTAATTATAATCTAATGGCTGCATTTTCTTTTGCGTTAAGTCTTTTTAACTCTTTCCAAAATGCCTAAGAGTAATTTTAAAATCAATTAGTCTATCTGTATATTTTTCAGTCATTTTGTCTGTTGTGTGATATCGTAGGCAAAGAATATTAAAAGTTATTCGATACAACAATTACGTACAGTTGAAAAGTGTTACTAATCAATGCGTACTGCATGATTTTTCTCTTTTTTTTTTTTTTCTTCAAACAACACATTGTTTTGTGGGGTTGGTATTTTTCATGTTGCTAGAATCATTTCTGGATAATGTCGACCACTAAATCGTAACGGTGGCAGAAGTCTGGAAGGACGTTCACCAGCTTTGGAGGAAAATTCCGATTTATGCTACTTTTCTATAGTGAGACGAATTATGTCCATTCTATATTCTACTGACGTCTTTGGTTCCCTATTCTTTTTGTAAATTACAAATGAGTTCTACAAAGCTAAATCTAGAGGGTGATCAAATATTTTTTGTAATATTTTTTATCACGTGTTTGGGGCAGGGGATGTTCTGCTAAATGCTGGTCCACGCGATCAATACTTCCCTTTGTGTCATTATATTGAATAACAGCTAAAGGTTTTGTCGCAGTTTTACCTCTTTTTTCAATATCTTTCATCTGCATTGTACGAACAGCAGAAATTATGTACACATTTTTTTTATCTTTCCGTTTTAGGATACTAACTTTTACACGTTGAAAGCCTATCATTTCTTCTTTTTGCATTTTTTTTTTGCTTTTATACCATTAGGAATGCCTTTTCTTGATAATATCAGAGTACAGTATAAAAGATCTTTTGCCTGAATCAATACATTGGCCAGTTCCGGAGAATTATAGAAACTATCCATAGACAGGCAATGACCTTTGTTCAAAAGTGATTTTACTAAACTTAGAACAATTTGTGACGATACCAGTAAATCCTTATATTCTAGATCTAAGAGTGTCGCTTTTCCAGTGTAGATTAGAAAATTTCACATATAACCACTTTTTGACTCACAATGTAGAAACATCTTGATTCCGAAACGAGCATTTTTTAAAGGAATATATTGCACCCAGCCTAAGAGGCCCTTGTATAATAAAAGACTCTCATCAGTTGTTATAAATTTATCTGGAGTTAATGCGTTTTGAAATTTACGGACTAGACTCTCATAGATTGGCCATATTTTATTTAGTTTTGGACTTATATGTGTTTCAGCATCATAATCTTCATTATTTGAAAATGCAAATTTTACGTATTTCCTCGAATCTTTTGCAAGTCATAGTATGTGGGAAAAATGGCGTTGAAATAATTGAATTTTTTTGACCATTAAGAACGTATAGTAGGCTTTATTATAATACTTTGCGCAATTTTTATACCTACAAGAACTCTAATCTTGTCATTTGTTACAGCTTTCCAATTACTTTTTGATGAACTTCCGTTTTGTTCTGCATATATATCAGTTTCCTCCTTTATAATATCGGCAATATTATCATCGAAAAGAAATTCAAAAAACAGCAGTAAATCTTTGCTTTTATCTGGCTCGAAATTTATCTTTGCATTTTCAGAGAAAGGAAATATACGAGGAGCAGGTTAATTTGGTAAAAATTCACACTAATCGTGACATACAGGTAAATCAATTGCGTCAATACAACTTACGCCATGTAGTTGATCACTGAACGACTCACTATCAGTTTCACTGTACTCCACATCATTTTCCCACTCAGGATCATCATAAGATTCATCACTTTCACTCATTTGTCACAACAAAAACAGCACAAAAAATAAGCAAGATATACACAAAAAATCAACGAAACGTGGGAGCATTTGTAACAAAATGGCAAAGTAGCCTTTATTTTGTTCAATTGAATTCATTCTATAGGCATTTGTTAAATGACTAAACATGTGCTAAAAATCGCAAAAGGGGCGCACGAGTTAAACCGTGTTATTGCAGTATTGTAGATACAGTCGGTAACAAAAGTGTCCGAACACTAGCAAAAATTCCTGTGTAAAAAAAGTACACTTCGTACGGCTTTGTTAAATAAATCCTTGTCGAATCCTGCTCTTATTCAGTCTAAGAACATGATTCGGTAAGGATTTATTTAACAAAACCGAATGAAGTGTACTTTTTTTACATAGGAATTTTTGCTCGTGTTCGGACACTTTTGTTACCGACTGTACCATATACGATGTTTCTCGTACCCGAGAAAAAAAAATAGAAAATTATTTTAAATGCACGAATTAACTCGATGTAGTGAAAAAAAAAACAAAAAATGGATGCCCGAGTATACTCGGGCTAAAACGTTAAGTGGTTAATGAAGGACGAATAACAATTACAGCTTACGCAGACATATTACACAAATGATTACATTTTGAAGACTCATCTGTTTTAGCGTGAACACAAGTATAGGGAATCAAACAGATCATTGATTGGTCGATACAGTTTATAGGCAGCTGTATATTTGTGTTACATCACTTACAAAAAGACCAATAGACTAATATTCAGGAATACAATGATGTATAAACACCACAGTTAGAATGTGGACGTTTATTCGCAATGTCTTCTATATTATATCATAGAACTTTTCGTCTTTACTTTCAAACTTGCCATTTAAAGCTTCTTCTTTCATTTATTGCATCTGAAACGCTGGATATTTTTATATAACAAATTTCCACTACAAAATATGCGATAGTTTTTTGCTTGGAATTTTAACATTAATAAAATTTCCTTCTCCTAAGTCATCTTTCTGAAATCGTTGGTGGTCATCTAACTCATAACATTTATCTCCTAGATAAAAGATATATTCTTCTGAAAAAAATTTTTTGAGTTTTCTTCTGATTTTTTTTTTTTTTTTTTTTTTTTTTTTCGCTAAACTGTCCTTAGGAATTTTTTTATTATTTACTTTTATAGAAAGGGGTTTGTTTGTATATGAATTATTGCGTGTAGGGTATTCTTCTTCCTGTTTTTTTTTTTTTTTTTCAGTTTTATGAATTAGCTTTTCAGGTGTATATGTTAGGAGATACGAGATTTCCTTTAAGCGGGCCCTTATTTAACATTTTTGTTGTCTGCACTTTTGGATAAGGCGTTTCAGATTCAAATGCAAAGGTAAGCTGCGATATTGGTTGATGGTTCATTAAAATCTGTTTCTTGTAGATTCGGCCTGTCTAAAAAAGTTTTTCTTGAAAGGCACAAAAATCTATGGCCGAACCTTTGATATTTTTTTGGAACTACGACTTTATAATGTGCTGTGTCTTTAAATGCAGGAAAGTTACACATTTTAAGAATTTTCCCAACACTACCTGGATAATTCAATCACTTACTTACAGTTTGATTAAAAAAAGCTTTGAAAGGACAATAAACAACCCTATAAAGGTGTTTCATTATGTGGCTAGTATGTGAATTTAGTGTCCCACCACTAGGTATTATCTACATCAATTACTGATATTATAAAATGCGATTCGTGGTTATTAAGTAGTAACAATACTTGCCTTTCAATACTAAGCCTGATGTGTTTCAGAAAATGTAGAAAGAACTGTTAGATTATGGTTTCGTTTGACCAGTCTGATACATTTGCAGCTCTGGGTGATCCAAGAAGATAAACACAAATGGTTTAATATTGAACATGGGAAAACAAATGGGAAATAGTGTTTTCGGATGCGCTAAAAGCATCATAGTAATAGTCATAGAAATACGTGTTCCTCTTGCAGTGGGGGTCCCCGTTTCCGCTTTAATCTTGTTTAAATACTAATGTAAAAAATGTTATTAACTAATTTCAAGAAAAATGCAGCTGTAGGATATAAAAGTTAAAATTCTATGGAAATCAATCAGGAGTACTGTAACTTTGACCTAGTAAAAAAAAAAAAAAAACAGCAATTGATCATAGTCAGATGCACACCACCATGATATGGGTCATTCTCACATAATGGTAAATTTTGTGTCCTTGGCTAAAAAACGTTACTTGAGCAAGTCAGCTATGAAAATTAAAAAAAAATTTCAACAATTCTTTTCAAGCACTACACTGTGCAGTAATTTGAATACCGAAAAAAGTAAAATTTCAATATTTAAAAAAATTTTAAAGTTGTAAATGTCATTACCAAGGCTTGTCCCAAACTCCAAACTTTTTATTTGAACCTTTATTTTAAAGAATTGAAAAAAATTTAAACAAAGCTAACAATTTGCTAGGTATATTTCACTTTTCTACTTTTAATATCTTTGGAATTTTAGGCATAAAAAAAAGAAATCTATTAATTATTCTTATTTAAAATTTGTCCCTAAGGGTAATTGTCATTACCAAGGTGTGTAAGTTTTTTTTCAGTACCTCACTACTAGATGGTGCTGTCATAATTATCAACCTGTCAAAAGTAAAGTGTTTCATGACCTTACAAGCAGACAAGTTTTTTTTAGTTTAAGTAAATACAAATTATTTCA